>CM034362.1:37492779-37533780 GCA_019925275.1 Mytilus edulis
ACTTAATGTATTAATTTTGGATCCTGATTTGGACCAACTTGAAAACTGGGCCCATAATCAAAAATCTAAGTACATGTTTAGATTCAGCATATCAAAGAGGCCCAAGAATTCAATTTTTGTTAAAATCAAACTTAGTTTAATTTTGGACCCTTTGGACTTTAATGTAGACCAATTTTAAAACGGGACCAAAAATTAAGAATCTACATACACAGTTAGATTTGGCATATCAAAGAACCCCAATTATTCAATTTTTGAAGAAATCAAACAAAGTTTAATTTTGGACCTCGATTTGGACCAACTTGAAAACTGGGCCAATAATAAAAAATCTAAGTACATTTTTAGATTCAGCATATCAAAGAACCCCAAGGATTCAATTTTTGTTAAAATCAAACTAAGTTTAATTTTGGACCCTTTGGACCTTAATGTAGACCAATTTGAAAACGGGACCAAAAATTAAGAATCTACATGCACAGTTAGATTCGGCATATCAAACAACCCCAATTATTCAATTTTTAATGAAATCAAACAAAGTTTAATTTTGGACCCTTTGGGCCCTTTATTCCTAAACTGTTGGGACCAAAACTCCCAAAATCAATACCAACCTTCCTTTTATGGTCATAAACCTTGTGTTTAAATTTCATAGATTTCTATTTACTTATACTAAAGTTATGGTGCGAAAACCAAGAAAAATGCTTATTTGGGTCCCTTTTTGGCCCCTAATTCCTAAACTGTTGGGACCTAAACTCCCAAAATCAATACCAACCTTACTTTTGTGGTCATAAACATTGTGTTTAAATTTCATTGATTTCTATTTACTTAAACTAAAGTTATTGTGCGAAAACCAAGAATAATGCTTATTTGGGCCCTTTTTTGGCCCCTAATTCCTAAACTGTTGGAACCAAAACTCCCAAAATCAATCCCAACCTTTCTTTTGTGGTCATAAACCTTGTGTCAAAATTTCATAGATTTCTATTAACTTAAACTAAAGTTATAGTGCGAAAACCAAGAAAATGCTTATTTGGGCCCTTTTTGGCCCCTAATTCCTAAAATGTTGGGACCAAAACTCCCAAAATCAATCCCAACCTTCCTTTTGTGGTCATAAACCTTGTGTTAAAATTTCATAGATTTCTATTCACTTTTACTAAAGTTAGAGTGCGAAAACTAAAAGTATTCGGACGACGACGACGACGACGACGACGCCGACGCCGACGCCAACGTGATAGCAATATACGACGAAAATTTTTTCAAATTTTGCGGTCGTATAAAAATTGAAAATGTCCTTTGACGGAAGCGACTGAAAGCGACTATCGTCAAGAACAGGGCGACTTGATTTCGCTTTTGGGTGTCGGGGAAAGCGAAGTGACGGTCGGGAAGGCGACTTCTTCGCCCAAGTCGCCTGGTAGCGTGAGCCCTGCCTGCATCAAGTAACTGAAATGGGTCCCTGTTAGAGTTTTCCGTTGCTCAATAGGTACACGTGTTTTTGAAAACATTTCGATCTTGTCGGCGTTCATGAAGTCATATTTTTTTCGCATTGCTTGGGATTTATCATTACATACATTGAATTAAAACAAAAGTGAATGTCCGGTAAAAATATTGAATAGAAGCATGTTTTCTGCTTCTTTTGAAAAGCTTAGGGAGAGTTATGATGATAACAAGACTCAGTCAGTGTTTTAGTAAGCGTCCATCGAACACACGGGCGTGTGTACGTACCTTAACGAGAACATTAATAATTGCTAATAAAAGCAGGGTTTCCTCAAAAACGAAATCAGTTGGAAAAAGTGAAAGGCCAAATTAATTTTGACATGATAAAGCATCAGAAACCAAAAGTTCTAATAAAAGACAACTAAACCCAGATTTATGAAAATTAGAATAAAACAAAAACATTCAAGTATAATTAGAGTTTATATACTATTTTTTTTTCATTTACGGTTAATTAATGAATACACACACAGGCACTGGTCTCAGAATTTATTATATAAAGGTATAAGACGAGTGCCTGTGAATACACATATCCGTTTTTTTACAGTTTATATGAGAAAATACAAAACTGGCAGAAGGAACGGAACACAAATTAAACCTACAATTGCTTTTCAGTCAATAAACCAAATAAAACAGCTAGCAAATAACCCTTAACCTAACCCTAAACCAAATAAAAAAGCTAAACAAAGAAAGAAACATATTTAAGATGGAAAAAAAATCTGGGGTTGATATTGCCTAAATATTCAATATTGTGTTGATGAAAAAACCCAATACATTAAGGAGCTTGGTGGTGAAAGCCCCAATTTGATATTAACATGAGGGGTGAATTGGAATTGATAATGCAATCAAAAAACTTTATCACCCAATTATATAAGAAAATGGTGGGTAAAAAACCCAATTCGTGAATTCTTATCTGGAGCTCTGTGTACTGTCACTAATCAATAAGTAATTATTCAGCTAAGAACACAGATTTGTTTATGTAACAATAATCAGCCCTTTCAAATGTGGCAGCACTCCTTTTGCGCCAATTACTGTTTTTCAGGTGTATCATTTGCGCCATTTTTTTTTCTTCAAATGTATCAATTGCGCCAGTTTTTGGAACTCATTTGCGCCAATTTACCTGAGAACATATTGATCATACATATTAAAGATTAATATATATTTAGTATCATTATTGTCTGAGCAGAAATCTTGTACATATACATGAGACAGACCCACAAAAGTTAGAGCGTCAAATACTAGGAACGGCATGCAAAAGAAAAACTAAAGAAAATATATCCGAAAGACCAGCTTAGATCATATGTTCGGAGCTATTTCATCATGAAGAGGAACGTCTACAGAAAAATGACTTGAAGTGCATAAGACAGTCTATGTACAGAGAGAGAAGATAACTGTACTCTGCCCCACCAAAAAGTTCATTAGAATTTCAAGAAATTTTAAGTGAGGTAGGAGTGATCACAAATAAAGAAAATGGGTTTGTTTTAGTAAATGATATTGAAAGTGGCATTGTTATTCTCGGTTGTGAAGCTAACTTGAAATTTCTTTGTATGTGGGGCAGAAGATGTTTTTGCTGATGGAACATTTAAGTGTTGTCCGAATGGATTCAGGAATGGACATTTAATTTAATTCCCACTTTTACATTACCTTTTGCATTCCAAATCAATCAGGAGACTGTAATTGAAAAATGTTTTCTTTGCTTAAGGAATGTTTTTCTTTAAATTGGCGCAATCGTATATATTTTATTTTTGGCGCAAATGATACCATGTAATTTTAAAACAGGTGGCGCAAACGTAGCATTAGAGAAAAAAAGTTGTGGCGCAAATGGACGCATTTTTGGCGCAAATGGATCTCTCCCTCAAATGTTAAGTGTTAATGGTATGAGCCTTAGGGTGATTATTTAGCAATATGAATGTATAACAATTAAAATTAACATTTCACTTCAACACAGCAATAAAATGCTTTTTTTCAAAGTTTGGATTCTTTAAACAATGCTTTGTAATTAACAAGGTACCTTATGAAAATTAAATGTGCAAATCCTGTATTCTGTCTCCATTAAGAATTAATTGAGAAGGGAAAGAAATTGAATGTTAAATCTTCTAGAAATGACTCTCCATGGTTATCTGTATAAAATGTTTATATTTAGCTATAACACTATGAAACTACAACAAGTCTTTACTATTATGTGTTAAGATAAGCTTTAACCAGATGCTCCGCAGGGCGCAGCTTAATACGACCACAGAGTTCGAACCCTGAACAGTTGTGAGTGAGTGAGTTGGGGCAAGTATGGACACAACATTCAAGCTTGATACAGCTCTGAATTTGGATTGTGATTAAATAGTTGACACAACATAGGTTTCTGACACAGAATGAATGTGGTCTAAGAACTTAAACTTAAAAACTTAAAAATTTTTAAATTGGACATTTACCTGTTATGGTCCAATATCCAAAATCTAAATACATGGTTAGATTCAGCATATCTAAGAACCCCAAGAATTCAATTTTTGATGAAATCAAATAAAGTTCAATTTTGAACCCTTTAGACCTCAATGTGGACCAATTTGATAACCTGGTCTAAATATTTAAAATCTAAATACATGGTTAGATTCAGCATATATATCAAAAAACCCCATATATTCAATTTTTGTTGAAATCAAACAAAGTTTAATTTTGGACCCCGATTTGGATCAACTTGAAAACTGGGCCTATAATCAAAAATCTAAATACAAATGTACATGTTTAGATTCAGCATATCAAAGAACCCCAAGGATTCAATTTTTGTTGATATCAAACAAAGTTTAATTTTGGACCAACTTGAAAACTGGCCCCATAAGCAACCAGATGCTCTGCAGGGCGCAGCTTTATACGACCGCAGAGGTTGAACCCTGAACGGTATGGACACAACATTCAAGCTGGATTCAGCTCTAAATTTGGATTGTGATTAAATAGTTGACACAGCATAGGTTTCTGACATAGAATGAATGTGGTCTAATGAACTTAAAAATGTTTGTTTTGCCTTTGAGCAATTCACTATGCTGTTGAATATTAATCCTCTCAAAAAAATGTTTGAAGACATTTTCTTTTTTATTTATGAAATCTGAAATAAGAAAAATTTTCAATTTTTTTTTCACATCCCCCTTTCCCTTTTTCTAAAACAAATTTCAATTCAAATTTCTAATGGAGTTTGCAACAATAACTACATATTTAAATACATCATAAAATATTAAAATGTAAAAAAAAGTGCTTGTTATCAATGAATGGTAAAGATTGTTTTAATTTATCAGTTGGTAGTAAAAGTGAATATACATGTATCGCCTATGTATCATCAGAATCCTCCCAATTTTGAATTTAAAAGGTACATAAATTTCGTCTGATATGTTATTTAAAATTACCGCCAACTTATATCAGCTGATTAATAGACTACTGACGTATGTAATACGTATCGATGACAAACAATATTCCTACGACTTTTGCCATTTGGGAAATGTAAACGACTCATCTTTATAGATTTTCGCCGATCAAATATTTCATACAATTGTTCTTTGACATCTTAACCAACAGCACATGGAATAATAAACTATAGAAGGGTTTCTATCGAGCACTACTTCCTATGTGCAACTTCAAAACTTTTGGGAAAATCGACGACCATTTCAAGTTTTTATGGTAATATTTTTTATATTCCAGAATAAAAAGTATGAAAAAAGTGTCCAATTAGTTATAAATAACATGATAGCCAGCCAGATAATAAAAGTGGCACATATTTCAGCATTTATTGGGTAGAACATAAATCAAGGGTGCTCGCATAAAGCAGCTTAACTGCTTAAAAATTCTTCCAGATCACTGGTTTATTACCAACACACAAACACAGGACACAATGTACAGTTTACTAACCTGAAAAGTATGTTCTGGTTTATCTGAGTTTCTCTTAACCATACAAATATCACTGTCAGACAAACATAGTCTATAATCCCCACATATTCCTCGAATCATTCCAAGTCCTTTAGGTTTTACACTTACTTGCCAAACATGGTCTGAAAGAGAAATTAGTTAATTATATTAAATATATGTAGGTTTTAAAAGTGTGATCATGGTGATGGAGGCTTACTGATACAAAATGTACAGGTCTAATGATCCTTCCCAAAATCCAATTAAATACAAAAAATAGAGCCTGTCCTTGAAAATGACAACACTTTGTAAAATTATGTATACAGTCATGACAGTATTAATGGGCAGAATCAATTTGCGCCAATTGCAGTTTTGAAAAGGTATTAATTGCGCCACTTTCTTTTATTTTGATGGTATTAATTGCGCCTATAAATGAAATGAAATTGCGCCAGATTTACCTGTAAATAGTTTTACCTAAATCATACATGTACATGTACATGCACATTTTTTTTACCAATATCATACATGTATTATAATTAACCTTTCCACTTAAGATTTAACTGAACACTTATCAAATTTAAGAAAACTCACCAAAAAATTAATTGTTTAGAAATATGTGCGTCAGTCAATGTATAGAGAGAGAAGAAAACTGCATCCGAGGAATTTTTTGCTGATGGTACATGTACCTATAAATGTTGTCCAAAATATTTCAAACAACTTTATACTATACATGGCTTTAAGAATGGACATTATATTCCCTATTAGTATCAACAACTAATAATAAGTGGAGAAGTAAGCAGAAAGGAATATGTGTCTATTCTCAACTACAAATACCAGCCTTTAATTCAATGATGAACAGATCCAGAGCCATTTTATGGTTTTAACTGTATATACGAGTGCACGTTTTAATTCAGAATAAATTTAGTTATTAAAATGACTTTAACTCCACCAGTTGGTAAACTGCCGGTCCAAAGCCCAGATATATAGGAGGATGGAAGTCAACTATTTAGTTGTTATACACATTGTATAAATAAAAATAAATAAAATTGGCGCAATTAGATGATTATTTCATTGGCACAAATGATACCTATAGTTTTGAAATTTAGGTGGCGCAAAAGAAGTATTGGCGCAATTAAGTTGTGGCGCAAAAAGATATCGCCCGTATTAATGTTGTGTTAAAAATAGTACTGATTGTGTTTGATATAAGTATAGATTATCGGGTTTTCTACACATTGATATCGTAAAATATCAGCCGCGAGCCACAATGTGAACCTTTTTGGCAAGTGAGCGTAGCGAACGAGCTAAAAAGTTTCACATTATGTCGAGCGGCTGATATTTTACAATATCTATACATAGAAAACCCGATTATCTGTTTATCGTTCTATTAATAGTCTTTTTTCCTCTCCCTTAGACAGTTTTACGCTTGACGAAAGCAAGCTTGATAATGTCTCCTCTCGCATTGTGACTTCGCTGATAACTTCTCCTCTCACATTGTGATGTCGCTGATAATGCCTGGTCTCGTTTTGAAGTCTTGATACTAGAATTACGGAGCGACAGAGCAGGGTGATATAGGCGTAGGGAAGGACGATAATACCTTTTCTTTGACTATCATGATACATATAGTGAAATATTGTTTCAAAATTCTGCTTTTATATACAATATCATGTACATGTATATAAGTCATATTTTGTGCTACACAAATAATTTACATGAGGTTTGTAGATCAATTATCCAGTAGCTGCTACTGGTTTTTTTTTGGCAATTTTTCTTCATTCCTATTACTTTAGCCACCAGGATGAATAAAATATGTCTAAGAAGTAAAATGTATAATCATGTCCATCTTCACACTTTGATGGGTTGCTGATTCATGTTTGCTGAAATTTTTAAAGTATAAATAAAAGATTGGTATCCAAAAAAATCTGAAAGCAAATTGATCATAAGACCCTTGTATCAAGGATAGAATCTATCCTTATTGAGGTACAGAACTGTTTCAATCCTAGTACACATTGTACATGTACATGTACAAATGTACAATGTATATGAACTTACCAAAATGTCGCTTTGGCATTTCTCCTGGTGGTATGAATTCATTTTGTAATTTCAATAACAAATTTAACCATAATTCCTGTTCAACTGCATCATCAGCTACCACAGAAAAACATTCATCTTTGGTATATAAGGCTATTGCATATTTTTGACGAGAGTCATTTTTTTTGTTTATATTGAAACATGTATGAAGTATCACTGAACGTTTTGGCGGAAGACCTGCTCTTAATTTCTTTTCTGAATCATAATATTCCAGCCGTGCAGGGCCACTACTACTTGTAGATCGAAGAACAAAATATTTTTTCTTGTTAGTCTGAAAAATAGAATTGTCATAAACGTAGACATGTATGCATTGATAAACATTAACATGATTAACATGAATCACATGATTAAAAGGTAAAGAGTCTATGCATGCATAAAACATACATACATACGTTGTAAAAATATTCAGTACTATCTGGAGTTACATTTTACATGTAAGTGATCATGACTCATGGTGAAAAATATAGTTAAAATTGTAAATTTGTTGGTGTATAATATCATACAGTTATAATGTAGCAGGGATCTCCATGGCCTGTTTAATGACAGTCTGCACGGTTATCCACTAGTCCGATGCCCCAGACTAGTAAAATTACATTCGGACTAGTAAGTTTTTACAAAACTTTGTTTGGCCAAATAAGAAAAATGTCAGAATATTGGTCTTCGGACTAGTAGTTGAAAAAGTTTTTGGTGCAGACTGTAATGATGGCGCCCCGCCATCGTTCAAATAACTTGCACCATTGCAAATGCCCCGTGCCATCGTTAAATTGTCTTTTTCATGTATCAATGTTTGCTTTAAAAATCTCTTCAACTTTTTACACATGATAACCCTTACGAATCGTTTTGTTGCTGCTGCAAATCAGCCATACCGGTAATGGGTTCATGACTTCTGAATTTGACAAGTGTCCGTGAAAAATAAGCTCCACATGATTTTTGACCCCCATAACAATAACCAACCAGGTGCTCCGCAGGGCGCAGCTTTATACAGCCGCAGATGTTGAACCCTGAACAATTGGGGCAAGTATGGACACAACATTCAAGCTTGATACAGCTATGAATTTGGATTGTGATCAAATTTTTGACATAATATGAATTTCTGACACAAAACAAATGTAAAGATCTTACAAATCTATTGCGCAATATTGTGCAATTAAAGATTTCTTCTTCAAACTTTTCAAAAATTTGGAAACATAATTTGAAAACTACTACGACCCCCCTTTTTTGCAATTAGTCCAAAACCTGACATTCCTTTATACATAATTTACAAGAAGTGTACGGGAGGTATATCTGAACATACCCAACATTGTATGTTTAATGTTTTTGAATTACCTCCCTTACACTGCTTTTAAATTGTCTTAATTGTCCATTGACCAGAAAAAACTATTTTTCTCCCTTTTTTGGCCCTAATTCCAAAACATTTTGAGCCATAACCCCCCAAAGTCAATACTAACCATCCCTTCATGGTATGGTAACTTGTGGAATAATTTCAGAGAGATTCATACACTTAAACACAAGTTATTGTTTGAAAACTACAAAAATGCTCATTTTGGGCCCCTTTTTGGCCCATAATAACTTCAACTATTTGGACCATAACCCCCAAAATCAATCCAACCTTCCTTTAGTGGTATCGAACCTTCTGTTAAAATTTATAGAGATCCATTCACTAAAACTAAAGTTATTGTCTGGAAACTAAATGTGTCTTCGGACGACGACATGCTAGCATTATACGACCCAAATTTTTTTTTGCGTTGTATAAAAACGGCAAGAAAATTACATGGAGACCTTCATGACAGCTTTTGGTCATTCTTAACTACCGGTAAAGGTGGACCATGAAGGCTTGGCATTTGAATTGTTACAAACGGCATTTAATGAAAATATTGATACTTGTATAATGAAAATTCAAATAAATAATAATTTAAATAAACAATGAATTAGCATGTTCACCATTCCTTACATCATGTTCATGGAAGGATGAAATACTTTCGATCACGCTACACTGTACGGGGTAGACACGGTTTGTGATGGTGAAAGTTCCTCCTTTGTTCAATTTTCATCCATGAAGATCCCTGATGTAGTACACATTTTTTTTTAGAAGCCAGCTGAAGCCTTCCTCTGGATGCTGTATTTTCCTGCTGTGTTGAAGACCCATTAGTGGCCTTGGGCTGTTTCAGGCTCCAAGGAGGGGTTATTGTCTCTTTGACACATTCCCCATTTTCATACTCAATTTCATACATCATTTACATTGTACATGTACATGTACATTTAATTGTTGTTTGTCACATACAATATGTACCGTGACATTAAATATGACGCCTAATAAATGTTAAGAAAGTGCTACACACTTTGGAGTTTAAGCATGTTAAGATCATTGTCAACAACTCTTTGAGGAGTCTAGATCTGTACAGTAACTGCTAGTAGTCCTTTGTTAATTCATTGTCATTTGGTTTAGTTTCTTATGTTCCCTACAAAAATGTTTTCTGACCTCAGACTCAGTCTTCTTTTGAACTGAGTTTTACTGTGCGTACTGTTGTGTGTTTGTTTTTTTTTGCATTGGCAAGAGGTATAGGGGGGTGGGGGTTGAGATCTCAAAAAACATGTTTAACCCCGCCACATTGTTGCGCCTCTCCCAAGTCAGGAGCCTCTGGCCTTCGTTAGTCTTCTCTTGTATGATTTTTTAATTTTAGTTTCTTGTGTATATTTTGGAGTATGACGTCAATAATCACTGAACTAGTATACATTTTTGTTTAAGGAGCAGCTGAAGCAGGCCTCCAGGTGTGGGAGTTTCTCACTGCATTGAAGACCCATTGGTGGCCTTCAGCTGTTGTCTGTTCTATGGTCGGGTTGTTGTCTCTTTGACACATTTACCATTTCCATTTTCAATTTTTACATGTACAATGGCAGTGGGAAGGGACAACAAGTTTGCCTTTTAACACGCCAGTTATTCAACATACAAGCACATTTATATGATCATTTTCCAGCATGTCCAGTGGCTGACATTCCCTTATGGCCTATACCACATGACCTACTGATTGTATTAATGAAATTGTTCTTGTCCTGAAATGTTTGCCACTGGATATTAAGCAACAACAATTCATCAATCAATCTATTGAATACACAAATTGACATTTCACCAATTATTGTAAACAAATAATAGTGAGAACCCTGGTGTCTTCAATGTACCCTATAGTGGGTTATTTTAGCAGGTGTAAAATTTTCGCTATTTTCATAGAATAAGGTATACGAAATATTTTTGACGCTTATTATTTTGGGGGATTCAAAATTTTATCAATATCGTTGCATGTACACTTTTAAATTGGCGGAATTTATTTTAGCACTTTTGTTCTATCCACGAAAATAAGTGAAAATTTACACCCTGCAAAAATATCCATCTATACTACATTGTACCTCACACTTACACATTTCAATGTTCAACATGTTCAACTTCAGTGAATGAGTAAATATTTTAAAAACTGTATGCGACATTAAATGTAGAAATTAATCAATTTACCTTTAATTTCTTTAAAATGCCTTCTCTTTGTATATCTGATCCAGGCAATTCAAAGGATCTGGTTGGATTTGGTGTCTCAAAATCCATACTACCATGCATTGATGATGACAAGGTGGACATATTTAATTCCAAATCACTTTCAAAACAATATCATAATTCCTCAAAAACTGCCGTTATTTTATTATTTGCAATGCACATCATTATTTTAACAAAGTCATCAATCTGCAAAATACATAAAATATAATTATAAAATCAATTTATAATAGTAGACAAATAACTCTACGAGTATTTACAATATACAATAACAAAAGCAAGGTCAAATTTATGTAGAGATAAACATTGTATTTTGATAACAGTCCATATTTTAAATAATAAATAAACATACCAAGCTGTGTATATAGTACATTCCATAAACATGCTTTGAATCAAAACTTATTTTTAGGTAATTTCGCAGTTTGGACACAAAATAAACATTAAACTGTTAAATTCCAATATAAAGTGTTCTATTTCTTGTTTACTCATTTGTCTCAAATCACACCTGTTCTACAGAGGTATAATAAACAAGCTGGAAGTAAGACAACTAGTAATTATGACACAAGCTTTTTCTGTATTTTTGAATTATCATCCAATTGATTTCTGAAATATCATTTTATCAAAATTTACATTTCATCTTTTTTATATTGTCCTTAATTTCAAATGAATAACTATCCTATACACAAATAAAAGGTACACACAACCACAATTAACAATTAATACACAGTGAGTGGTTGTTTTTAACAAGTAAACAAGTCGTTATTTATCCATTTCGGAGGTAAACAAACTTGCAAGATAATCCTGTTGGGTTTAGTTTAGGGTCACTGATCAAAGCTGTCTAGTGTTTCCGACGATGAATGATTATTTTTGGGTTGTAGACGATTTGAGGTTTTCCATTTCCTTCAATAATTATTGGGGATTGTTTGTGGGATATAGAAGTGCACGTCAAATAAAATTTACATTTTTACACGCCTGAAGAATTGCACCGTGGACAAGCACCTGTTGGCTTCGTCGCTCCCTTGAAACCATGACAATTAAATCAATTGTACTTGAGACAGATTAATCCATTTTTTAAAGTCGCTCAAAACACCAAAATATTAACATTAAAGCTCATGCTGCTTTTGATTTTTAACAATTTCAAACACGACAGCTGATCAAGGACGGATAACCCATCGGTAGCCATTTTTTTTTACTTCTGATCACGTGACATTATTTGTCGTAAACAACTTTTGCGCACGCGAAATAACCTTCGATAGTTCAACGGCCACAAGATACCCCCCACTATCACAAGAGTTTTGAAGCGGGCGCATTTTGAAACGCCTCTAATGACCAATATTAAAATTAACAATATAAAAATCCAATTTATTCTATTATAACAATACCGGTGACGATACTAATAAAGATGATATAACTGACATCAATTATTTTACTCAACTGTTACGTACATGTCTTACATATATGAGGGCCCTCATGGGGTTTTTGATTATGTGATTACTTGGCCGTTTTTTTAATGATTATTTGATTATTAAGCCAAATATTTCATGATTATTTGATTACCTAGGACTGTATTTTTAGTTTATGATTATTTGATTACTAAAGATAAGCAAATATTTAATGATTATGTGATTATATTGGCAAACAAATGGTGATTATGTGATTACTAGGACCCCCCCATGAGGGGCCTCATATATACGTCCTTGCTAGTTATCCTGGGGGGGATTGAACAGGGTTGCTTTTTGATGCCCTGCTGGTGAGAAAAGGGTCTTTTTTTAAAACAAAGTATTTGTCTAGTACAGGATCGCTTATTTAACTGTTAAAGATCATACAGTCTAGACCTGAACAGCACTAGATATTTTATACGGTTTAGAACAAGCCGAATGGTTTAATGAAGAAATTAAAAACTCCATTCAATATAGGAATATGTATCATTCAAAAAAAGATTGGATAAACTTTAAAAAGTGGCGTAATAAAACAACGTCGTTAATATTTAATGCAAAAAAGGAATATTACCAAAACGCCATAACTAGTTCCAAAAATAGTAAAGAACTTTGGAATCATATTAAAGAGTTAAATCCAAAAGAGGATAATATTTTTCCACCTAAAATGCAGTATGAAAATCAAACGGTTTATAACAACCAAGATATTGTAAATACTCTTAATGTTCATTTTTCATCCGTAGCTGAAAAACTTATTGGAAATAATACTTCAGATATGGATTTTTCTATGCTACAAAATTTTACTAGTGAAAAATTAAAGAAAACTGAAAATTTTCATTTAAAACTCATTTCCATTGGAGAGGTGTGTTCTCAACTAAAACATCTTAATATTAATAAATCCGCAGGTTTAGATGGAATAGGTCCCAAATTTTTAAAGTTAAGTGCAGAAATAATATCCCCATCATTAACTTTTTTAATAAACAAAAGTATAACTTCAAATCGTTTTCCGCAAAAATTAAAACTTGCAAGAGTACCTGCTATACATAAAGGAGGACCAAGAGATATTCCCTCAAATTATCGTCCAATTTCTATTTTGAATACCATATCTAAAATTTTCGAAAGACATGTATGTACACAGTTATATGAATTCCTTAACAATAAAAAATTGTTACATATCGCCCAGTCAGGTTTCAGACAAGGTCATTCCTGCCAAACAGCGCTAACTAAACTAATTGACGAATGGTTAAAATATTTAGATAATGGAGAAATAGTTGGTACAGTGTTTTTAGATTTCAGTAAGGCTTTTGACCTTATTAACCATGCCATACTTCTAGAAAAGTTAAAATTTTATCATATCGGAAAACATATAATAGATTGGATAAAATCATATTTGTCTGACAGACAACAAGAAGTCCAAGACGCTAACATTAAATCTGATAAATCGTTTGTAAAGTATGGAGTGCCTCAAGGTTCTATTTTAGGTCCGCGTTTATTTTTAATATATATAAATGATTTACCACTTCATGTTAAACAATCCAATATGGATTTATATGCTGATGATTCAACATTGCATTTTCATGATAAAAACATTGAAAAAATAAACAGCATATTGCAAAATGATTTAAATACTATACAATCTTGGTGTAACAATAACAGTATGAAAATCAATGCACAAAAAACTAAGTGTATGAAATTGGGTTCAAAACAAAAACTTAAACAACTATCAGAATTATGTATTACCGTCAACGAAACATGTATTGAGAATGTCCATTCTTTCAAATTACTTGGAATAGACATTGATGAAAATTTAAGCTGGGAAGATCATGTTGATCGTATATGTAAAATTATCTCATCTAAAGTATCACTTTTATATAAAATTAAAGTATATTTGCCAATACACACAAGGCAACTATTTTATAATGCATATATTCTACCATATATAGACTATTGTAGTTCAGTTTGGGGAAATTTATTACAAAAAGATTCAGATAGAATCATAAAACTTCAAAAAAGAGTAGCAAGAATTATACTGGAATGCGATATTTCTATTCCATCTAATTTCATGTTTTCTTCTTTAAAATGGCTATCTTTTACCAAAAGAATAAAATACCAACAATCAATTCTAATGTATAAAATTGTAAATGGGCTAACACCTGATTACTTAGCAATACTAAATATTGATGATGTGCAACGCCACAACTTACGATCTGTCTCTAATAATGATCTTTTTGTTCCAAGACCAAATACAAATTTTTATAAAAAATCTTTTCATTATTCTGCAACCAAAGTATGGAATAATTTACCACTCGAAATAAAGAAATGTCCTAATGTGGAATTATTCAAGAAACATAGTTATAATCATTTTCTTGAAAATTATATGCAAGTCAACTAATTTGTTTTCCTCTAACAAAACTATATCAAATATTGTCATTTATTACCCTTTGTATATTTCAATGATTGAATTGTGTATATACTAGTAATATATATTGTAAATTAATGTATGAATGTATGAATGTTAACTGTATGCATGTATTTTGTTTGAGGGCCTCAATGAAAATTAGACTATTTCTAATTGAGTTACCCTCTTTAAATAAAGAATTTATTATTATTATTATTATAACAGGCACGGTATACATTTATGAGGGTGTCTAGAACAGGGTATTTTTTTCAATATTTCTGTTTTGAACAGGGTATGTTTTTCAATGTTTTCTGGTTAGAACAGGGTATGATTTGGCAAGTCACGTGCTGTCGACACAGCTATACCAGAAAGAATAGTCAGTAACAGCCCCCCCCCCCCCCGGGCTAGTTATAAAAAGAATCGATTTTACCTTTTTTCTCTCCTATTAGTTCAACAGTAAAAAGCACCTTAACAAAAATGCATGTTTCTTTCGAAGACAAGTTAAATAAAGACCTCTCAATAAACAGTGAATTCATTTTATTTAAATTATTCTATAAAGTATATGATAAAGTTCATTTTTAGAAAAAAAGATAACCGCGAAATCCTAGATTTAAAAAAAAATAGATTTATACCCTCGAGTCCCCTTCAGGACTGAAGAAAATGAAATATTGAAAAGGAATTTTTTTTTCTATTTTTACCATTTACAAGAACGACGTATAACTAAAATAAACGTCCATGCCATTTATCCATGAGATCCGGCGTTTTTATTTAAATTCACAATTGAAAACGTCCTTCCTATTAAGGGAAATCGGGACGAACTATGAAAAGATAAACTTTTCAGTGTTTACAGGAGAGCCACTTTTATGTCATTTAATTTCCAACTGGGCGGTGGCCATGGGAGAGGAGAAAAAAGCAACGTTAGGAGTGCAGCTTGTTAAAAAGTCCATCATGAATTAAACATATATATGTTCATTCATAAGAGAGGGGAAGGGGTAGCCTCTGACAGTCTTTGAAAAGATATATTCAGTTTCATTAAGGATGGATTTAAACTTATCTTATTTGGGACCCTCTGGTGACCTCATTAAGTCAGCAGAAACGGGGAAAAAATTTAATACGAATGAGATGAAAAACAGACATTATTCAAATATAAATCTCTATCTGGTGAAGGGGAGACAACGCATAAACAAACTGTTGCACTGAGTAAATTGTGACCATCCAATTTTGTTAATATTTCCTCACGCCTATAAACAGATAAAAGAAAGATGGCCTGGTCAATATTTGCACGTCTATTTCCCTGACCATTATTGGAAGATGATGATGATGATGATAATGAGGATTAACGCGCAACATATCATTTGATAGAAATAAAACAACTGAAACACAAGGTAAATAATGACATATTTGGATCGTGATCAACTCCGACATCAATATGGTCATTGACAGCAAAGTTTTATATATTACATACATTGGCCAACGTATAATTCAAGATGCTATATATACATGTTTTATGGCATAAGCAGTGTATAAAACTGATGAAATTGAAACAGGTTCCAAAATTAATAGTTAACGTCGGTTACCATACTTATGAAATAAAATTGAGAATGTGGATGGCATGGATGGGGAATGTGTCAAAGACTTATTTCGAAACCATAATCGTACCGTTGATAATTGATTCTAAATTATGATCAGTTAAACATGGAATGCCAAGTTCAAATCATGTAATTTATTCATTTAAATGGAAATGAATTATCACTAAACTGCATTTCTTTATTGAACATCTAGAACTATTGTGTCTGACTGCTATTTTACAATCCGAGATGGCGAAAGATATCCATTCTACCTTCATTCCTAAATGGAAATGAATTATCACTAAACTGCATTGAATATCTAAATATTCTTTCAGGTATGTAAATATTCTTGAAATTCCACAGGTAAAGTCAACCCGTTACGGTAAAAAATCGTTCAAATTTGCTGCTGCTACTTTATTGAACAGCCTTCCAAACCATTTCAGGACTGAAAACAGCTTTTCACATTTTAAAAGTCTTGTTCAGTCCTGGAACGGTTTGGAATGTCGCTGTTCTGCTTGCAGATAATTCTTGAGCTGTTTATTATGTTTCTACTTTTGGTTGCTCTGGTCAAGCATGTTTTTACTTCATTCGAATTTGTTGCATATTTTTATTGCATGCTATGTATGTGAGATTACATCTTCATATTACAGGTTGTTTTTATATGTCAAAATGCACTGTTTTTATGTTATTTATATGTTTTTATATTCGGTCAAAAGCTCCTTAGAGCTTGTGTTGCTTATTTGTACCTATGCCGAATCAAAACAAAGTTTTCTTATCTTATCTTATTCCTCTTCTAGTACTTATTTGTTATTGCAAGTTCTAAAACTAACTTATTATTGATCTTATCAAAATTAGGCGAAATCTATACTAACTAGGCTACATAGTTAAAATTTCTTTTCCTAATTCATTGGATCATCTCAAGTCAGGGAACTCGCCAGTGGTTGTCTTTTTGTTGCATTCAGCTGAAGTTGTTATGGTGTTTTTTTGTGTTTGTTTTTTTGTTTGTTTTTGTTTGCTTTTATCTCAAAAGCATCCAATATTGATTAAAAGCTCTCATTTCACTACAAGTTCAAGACATGTCAAAGCACCACCACAGTTTATAGAAATCATTTGCAAGCTGTCGATGATAACACTACATCCGTACATTAAAGCACACAAATATAAAAAGTGAAATAAGAAAAATACCGAACTCCGAGGAAAGTCCATATGCAAAGTCAAAATAACAGACTCAAACGTATTAAACCAATGGATAACAACTGTCATATTCATGACTTGGTACAGGCATTTTCTTCTGTCGAACATGGTGGATTAAACCTTGGTTGGTAGCTAGTGAAACCTCTCACTTGTATGACAGTCGCATAAAATTCCACTAAATTGACAACGATGTCAGTCGATGTGTGAACAAACAAACATGAATGAAAATATCAACAAATTATTAGTTATAACAGACAGTGAAATTTCACCCATACATTCATAGTTTGACTATCTCTATGGTTGTAAAATATAGGGAATTTAATATACAGAATTGATTGTTGTTTGTTTAATTTCCAGTAGCAAAGAGTTTATGCATGTTCAGGTCAATAAAATAAATAAAACATAAATAAAAGATAAAAAAAAAAGGTTCTACAGAGTATGTAGACCTTGATAAATGACAAGAAAGAGGCCGCGGATGATAGGACCAATTTCTAGTTTATTTGGTTCACTCACATGGTCTACATCTCAAAGTTAAATACATATAGAAATCTGACATAAATTTGATTTTTTTTTACAAATTTCAACTTTGTATCAAACCTTAAAGAAATCTTTTACCCAAATGAATTTATTTGTAATTGGAACTGTAGTTGACAAGGAACTTGAACAGTAATAAACGGTGCATGTTCTTCGTAAATATTTGTAAAAATGTTTTAAAACTGGATTCGAATGAGTCAAAATTCAGTTTTAAGATATTTTGTTAGATTAGATCACATGTTAAAAAATGCACTAAAATATTATTAAAGGAGCATTAGCTGTCAAATTCATGTTCACAGATTTGACTCAAATTCTCACATCTGATTTGGCTTTTCCTTTAAATAACCGAACACGCACATTTCATGCATTATCCATCTCTCGGTAAGGGGTTAAATTTAATTTCACATGAATACGGAATCAATGAGGTCGTATTATTCACTTACAAGTGAATAATTCACCATCAATGTTTCTTAGCTTCATTCAACAAAATCAAACCATACTGGCTGCAAAAAGCGAATTATCATTTCACTATTTCACTTTCATTAATGATTGAACAATCAAAAAATCATACTTTTTAGATTTTGTTTTATATATATCGTAGCTAGTGCTTCTTTAAAACATTAAGAACACGTTTGAATCTATGATACAAGGAATTTTAGAAAACTCTGACAAAGTTTTAGAAAATGGCTCTTGTATGATTGATATTTCAGGGGAAATTGCCCCTACTTCTTTCTTCCATTAAGAAAATAGGTATGAAGAGAAAGAAGATGTTACAATTTGGTGTTAATTTGGTAATGTAAATGAACAAATAAATTAAAAAAAAAAAATACCATGTTAACCTTCTTAATATTAATGCAAATATGAGTTAAAGGGACGCAATTCAATTGCAACCTCAATAAACTGAATCGTATAGTGATGATTTTTCCTATATTAGCGATTACAGTAACATTTAGGATAAATTCTATACATATTGTCGAAAATGGGTAAACTTTTATTAATGTCAAACATGTCTACTGTACATATTATTTTCAAATATTGACTTTTAACAAATCCAGGTGTATGTTATTTAAATATCGAACTTTCTCTAAACAAACACTACATTTATGCAGGTTTTATCAATACTTTAAAGCCAATACACACATAAAACTGCCAGTGTGTTCGACAGCCATATGTGCAGCAAGGTAAGTTCAACGATTTATCCTTTTTATTTTGAAATGAAACGTTATTTTCTGCATTTTAATCTTTATTCTAATATTTAGATAAATTATACATGATATAGTTTTTCTATTATTAGATTAGTTCATAAATGTTTGCCAAATCAAATTATCTACCTTGGTTAACAATGGTTAAACCAATAAGCTAAAATCAATATTTACGTTTTATCAAATATTTTTTTTGGGGGGGGGACTAGTCTAAGGAACACAAAATGGTTAATACATGTACATATATTTCATATCGTTTTACGTTTACCTTGTTTTTTTCTATAGAAATGATTGCCAACAAGACAACTCTTCTAAAGAAACCAAATGACAAACAACTATATAGGTCACCGCACGGCCTTCGACAATGAGCAAAGCCCATACCGCATAAACAGCTATAAAAAGCACCAAAATGACAGATGTATTTACAAACGGCCCATTGTACTATGTACAAAATAATGAACGAAATAGACAACTACTGAATTACAGGCTCCTGGCTTGGACAGGCATATGCATACAGCATGTGGCGGGAATAAACATGTAATTCGAACCGTCCCCTAATCTGGGACAGTGGTGTGATAGTACAACATAAGAACAAACTATAAAAATCATTCGGATACAAATAGAAATACATCTAACAAAAACAGAGTGGACTTGGACGGATACTTGTATACATCCGGCCAAAAAGACATTAAGAACATATCTGAGAGTACTCGCAGTTTCTTACAGCTAGTTCAAAGCCATTTACAAGTAACATTGTTTCTGGTAATTTCGAAGATGAAAGCTGGAATATTTTTGATTATTTAAAATGTCGGTACCAAATAACACATGTATACATACTAAATGTTTTTCAAAGCATTTTTTCCTTTGATGCTATTACTTTTTATCCTTATCAGCTAAGGAGCTAGTACCTCGACCCTCATGTATAACAATATCATATGTCACAATCAACAACGAATATATATACTGCAGTGAGTGACCAGGAAAATTTCTTGCTCATCAAATCTTTTTAGATTTAAAAATAATGTTTCGTTTCTACATCTTTCATTTTTATGGACTGGTGAAAAAAAAGAAGTTTTCATAGCAACTTTTAGTACTTTTTCGGAGACAAACCATTCCTCCAGGGACTTCTCAATCTAATCGAAATATCAAATCTCGGCAAATGCTCATCTTTAATGGTTGGTCGCTGTCCACTTGGGACTTCGCTTGTAATAACTATTATTTATATGCATATTTCATTTATAGATAGACCTATGCTAATTCCTCTGTCCCTATGACTAACTATCGAATTCAACAATTTAATCGTAATAAAAAAGTCGATTCGATTTCATGACAATGATTGATTGACTGATTTATTGCTTGAATGAAAAAAGGGTGTGTTAATTGTTGGCTGCTTAACGCTCAGTTGCAAATATTCCATGCATGTTTAGAACGATTATGACGATGATGATAACTGATTTAATTTTATGTTAATCTATCATTCAATGGTAGGGACAAAAGGTAATTGTCACATAAATTGGTTTGTATGAGTGCTAGGAAATGAAACCGTACGGTGACCTATAGTTGTTGAATTCTGTGTCATTTGGTCTCTTGTGGAAGCAGAGTTGTCTCATTGGAAATCATACCACATCTTCTTTTTTATAAATACTTAAATGAAATAATCGAAGGACACCAAACGTTTGCATTAAAACTGTTTTCATTTATCGATGATATTTTTTCTTCTCAAAATCGTTTTAGCATGCCAACATGCTATATATGATCCCTAGTAGTTAATTGTCCCTCGTTCAATTATGAATTGAATGCTTCTTTTTTGGTAGATTTATTTGAGTGTAAAAGCGTTGGGCGAAGTACATTTTGTATGAAGCGCGGAAGCAGCGCATCATTCTAAAATGTGTGCAAGGTCAACCTTTTACAGCCCTATAGAATTAATATTACTAAAATAAGTAAATTCAGAAATTATTGCGTGCATTTATTAATTCGATTTTGTAATTTTAGACTAAAATGCGATTTATTTTTTTGCGATATTGAGAAAAATCCTGTTGAATTCGTAAAACAAATTTCAAAATGCGAGTTTTAATTATTGCGATTATAATCTTGTCGCATTTTTCGCTATTATAAAGACATCGCAATAATTTCTACATTTACAACTTATTATACAGCTTATAATAAAAAAAAAATCTAGAATCATGAAAACACGACTTCCATCAAGTTTTCTTATATTTAGCTGATCACTTTTTTGTAGAAGCTCGAGTTATCATGAATGTTAAATTTTATTTTGAAATAGAGGTATGTTTCAGAATGAGGCAATATTGCTGTTAGCCAACCAAAATAACGTATTATAATGAAACATAAATGTGATATTATTATTAAATAATATATTCTGCCGCCATATGGAGATCTTGTTTTTGTTGCAGTCACATGGTACATAAATAGTCCCACAGTTCATTGGTACGGCTGAATGATGGATGAATTTGAGCGACAGTCTCTATACAACTGCCGACATGAATTTTACGACAATGTAGATAGCGACAAGTTTGTACAAAAACTACACAACCATGGTGTACTTTCTGAAAGTCAAAGACAGAAAATACAAGTAAGTACAAAAAGTAAGACACAAAAATACTGAACTCCGAAGAAAATTCAAAACTGAAAGTCCATAATCAAATGGCAAAATCAAATGATAAAACACACCAAACGAATGGACAACAACTGTCATAATCCTGACTTGGTACAGGCATTTTCAAATGTAGAAAATGGTGGATTGAACCTGGTTTTATAGCGCTAAACCTCTCACTTGTATGTCGCATCAAATTTCATTAAAAAAACAAGTAACTTTCAGTCAGATATAATCTCTTTTTCAAACTGATTTATCAACGGCAAAAATAGTGTGATCTGAAGACTGGGAGAAGATAAGGTTGATCAACTTGTGTCCCATACCTTTTACATATTTAAGCAAATACAGTATATATACAAATACAGTATTATAAACTACACAGAGTAGCAAGATGTGTATATTTTGATCTAATATTCAAACTAATTTTGTTCCATAATGTCTATTTGAATAATTAATAAGTTCACAATAGGTAATATTGTTTATTATACATTGTTCTTAATTACATTTTAAAAGATAGTATCAACGACAGATAGTCTAATAAAATATTCAACTAGAGACAATAATCGCGTCCAATAACTTTATAAACATGCAACATTTTTGATTCTTTTTGTTTTTAATTCTATAAATGAACACATGCTGAAATCGTTGAAAGTGACCAAAGCACTTTAGTAGTGACATTACCAAAGATAAATGCAAAAGATTTTTTTTTTACATAAATATGCAGGGGCGAATCCAGCCATTTTAAAAGGGGGGGGGGGGGTTCCCAACCCAGAGTAAAGCGGGGGTTCCAGCTATATGCTCCCATTCAAATGCATTGATCGGCCCCCGGAACCCCCCCCCCCCCCCCCCCCCTCTGGATCCGCGCCTGATATGATAATTTAGGGTTTGCATTCCAGCAAGCAGTCATGTAATTTCAATTGTTTATTTTTTTTTCAAGATTCAAATAAAACTCCATGCATTCGAGATCGGAGTATATTTTATGTAAGTTTGTCGACCCATTAAATTGTGGACCATATATATGTGAATAAACAAAATGAATGAATGTTCAAAATACGAAGACGATAGTGATGTGCCAAGTACATAAAATGTACTTGCAGATTCGATTTGCTCACAAGTAAAGAGGGGCGGATCCAGCCATTTAAAAAAAAGGGGGATTTCCCAACCCGGGACAAAAAAGGGGGAGGGGGGGGTCCCAACTATATGTCCCAATTCAAATGCATTGATCGGCCAAAAAAAAGGGGGGGTTCCAACCTCGGACCCCCCCCCCCCCCCCCCCCGCCCCTGGATCCGCCAATGAGTACATCTTTTATCAATTCAAATGCATCTTACATAAATATTGCATATCTATTCACAACATTCCTTTTGTCTGAATATGGAATGCGTGCATATTAATTAGTTAACTATTATGTACATCTGCGTGATAGACACAAGTATCAGATCAACGCCATAAGACAGCAAGTTTATAACATCAGCTATAATTCCAAACATATTTTTTTTAACTTTTTTTTAATAAAAAAAAACCCGTATTATTTTCACTACATATGTATTGACAAACTAAGCGAATAAAACAGTGTAGTCCGTACTGTCTATTTTCTAGACTATAAAATTATAAGCCTTGTACCTTTGATAACTATTTACACCACTGGGTCGATGACACTGCCTGCGGACGTTTTTAGTCCCCAAGGGGTTTGAAATATCGTATTGCATTTGTATACCTCAACTATTGTGTTTGTATTTATATTGTATGTTTAGTTTTTTAAAGAATAAATCTATCTATCTGCTATCTATTCAACTTTCTACTTGTCTGGCGTTATAACTACTTTAATCTGAGCGTCACTGATGAGTCTTATGAAGACTAAACGCGCGTCTGGCGTATCAAACTATAAGCCTGGTACCTTTGATAACTATATCAATCAACATTATACATTTCAGAGATGTAAATCCAATAGAGAAAAGATGGCCAACGTACTACAAACTGTGTCATTTGGTAATCATGACTGTTATCAAAACATTGTGTCAATAATGAAAGAGGAGTATCCCATGATAGCGAACAAAATGGAACTGGAACTACTCAAAGAACGAACAAGTAATTCACGAGATGTAAACGAGAGTTTAATCGAAATAATAAATGAGCAACTTCTGCCTATTGTTTATGGGAAAGGTAAGAGTAATGAAGAAGATTTTAGTTCAAAGCGTCCACATTCTTCACTATCAAGACTTTCCGAGTTGATTCGTCAGCTGCAATTTAGGTGTTTGAGAATTCTTAACGTTAAACCTAGTGAGGCGAGGAACACAGCACTTCCGGTTTTAATAAACAGAAAAATTAAAGAGCAACAGGAAGTAGTAAGACAATTAAAGGAAGAAATAAATGAAATAAAATCACCAAAAAAGAAAAATCAATCTTTGCACGAGGAACTAGATGAAATAAATCTTGCAGAAAAGATATACCAGCTTAGAAAGGAATTACAAGACCAGCATGAACGAGTAAGACTATTACAATTGTCTGTTTATTCGAAAGAATCAACAGTTTTAGATTTGAAAACAGAAAATGCTATCATTCAAAATGAAATACAGGAATTAAGGAAGCAAAGGCCATTAGGGAAATTGCAAGTCAACCTTTTATTTGACGATTGAACTCAGAAAGACCACACGGTTGCCTATAATTGTTTACATCCACAGGCACTTCATTTGAACTTTGGTAGATAGTTGTCTCATGACAATCAAACAACATATCCTTAATTTTATATATTTAATTACGATCGGGGAAATGTATCTGACGTTTTTGAAAGAAAATATTTTTGTATATAATTATGAAACCAATACAGATACCATTGTTATTTATTTGTGTTTTCGTTGGTTTGTTCGAATTTATAAGACCTATCATTCATTGACCCATTAAGGAATATATCTTATATCTTATTGACTTTCTAATATATTTTGAACTTAAATAAGTATAAAAACGGTACAAAAAATACAATGACAATATTTCAATATTGTCTTTATTAAATCATAGGACGAATTTTAAACTACATGTCAATTGTGACAGTACACCATGAAAGATCAGTCAGCAGTACATAATTCTGTAAATTCGTGTTGCTTCTAGTCTTTAGTCTTCCATGTTATGTCTTCTGTACTATTATTTTTCTGTTTGTCTTTTCATTTTAGCTATGGCGTTGTCAGTTTATTTTCGATCTATGAGTTTGACTGTCCCTCTGGTATCTTTCGTCCCTCTTTTACAGCTGCTGTTAGGACAGGCACACGAATAATAAAGAATAATAGCATTTTTTTTTTTATTCTGACTTTATCAGCAAGCTTATGATATTTTTAAACGATACCGGAAGGCCGAGCAGATATTTGACCTGATGAAGTCCGTATCAAAAAAATGAAATGCTATTATTCTTTTTATCGACAATATGTTTTTTTTTGTGTTGAGAATATAAGATAAAAAAGAATTTGTAAGTAAAAAGTAAAATAAAAAAAAAAAAAAAAAAAATCCCAGGAAAATTCAAAACGGAAAGCCTGTAATCAAATGGCAAACTCGAAAGCTCAAACCCACCAAACGAATGGATAACAACTATCATATTCCTGTTTTGGTACAGTCATTCTCTTATGTAGAAAATGGTAGATTAAACCTGGTTTACAGCTAGCTAAACCGCTCACTTGTATGCCAATCACATAAAGTTCTATTATATTGACAACGATGTGTAAAACTACTTCCACCGTACAGCGTTGGTCTAGTTGTTTGTTTGTATGAATGAAGTGTTGTACATTTCATTGATAACTTGTCCCGGATGGACATGAACACGTGACGTTGCTGCACTGTTATATCACGCCATTGCCTAATATATTCGAGTAAAAGGCATTTTTTACTGTTTTGTCCTATATACCATAGTATAGTACAGGGTACTTAACTCCATTTTTTTTGTAAATGCCATCCGGTCGCGAACGTCCGTTATATTTCGATTTCTCGGTTGTCTTCCCCGCTATATACAAATAGTGTATAACATGCATACCTTTGTTTTTGCGCCTGTCCCAAGTTAGGAGCCTCTGGCCTTTGTTAGTCTTGTATTATTTTTAATTTTTAGTTTCTTGTGTACAATTTGGAGTTTAGTATGGTGTTCATTATCACTGAACTAGTATATATATTTGTTTAGGGGCCAGCTAAAGGACGCCTTCGGGTGCGGAAAGTTCTCGCTGCATTAAAGACCTGTTGGTGACATTCTGCTGTTGTCTGTGCTATAGTTGGATTGTTGTCTCTTGGACACATTCCCCATTTCCATTCTCAATTTTATCTTTGTTGTCTGAATCATTCGTAGCAGTTCTTCCCAAGTATGTCAAACTGAATTATTTCGTATAAACAAACCAATTGGAATTGGCCGTACTCTGACCTATATATAATTGTTAATACATTGTGATTTGACTCATTTGCACTCATACTCCATCTTCTTATTTATATAGAACAGGAAATGCCGATAATGAAATTTTTACAGAATTTCAATGACGCAATGATGTAAATATCAAAGAATGTATTCAATAGCTCGCTTTAATAAAGCTATGACTCATATCGTATTTCGTTCAACCCCCTCTTCAAAAATAAAATACAAATGACAAAATGACGGAACTATTGAACAATAACAGTAATAATCAATAAGGATGCAACTTCAAAAAAGAAAACAAAAGTAAAATAACAATGTCATAATTTGTTAGCTTTATAAATGATATTATCGTAAAAGTTGTCCAGTCACGTATTACGTTGGACCGTAAGTACAGCGCAGTAGCAAGGTTAAATACCAACTATCAATAAGGTTCATTTATGAAAAATATCAAAACCATAGACATTTACAATAAAAGATTTGATCACAGCTCATTTGCTAGGTCTAAAAGAAGATCAGCCCGCATCTCATCGTCTTCAGACTCAGCGTCTTTACTGGCTATCGAGTAATAACCTCGGTCGATATTGCCACCGAGTAAAGATTGGTGTTCATTTTGGTTTTCTTGGTCACCATTACCTAAGTCAGCATTTATAATATGTTCTCTGGTATACAGTTTTTGTCTGCAGTAGTCAGCAATTAGTTTTTGAATTACAAATGCTTCTCGCATATCAACTAGAAATTCGTCTCTTGTCATCATTTTATGCCATAGCTTTGGAATGAGACAAATAAAAAGTGCAGTAACTACTTGTGTGAGCGGATTGATATCCCAAAGTCCTTGTAGTTTAACAATAGTATGAATAGCAAGGTACATCAAAAATGTGATAAAAACAAGTTTCAGGAATGAAAAAAATATTTCAACTCGAATAGGTCGGTGACGAGAAACAACAAAAAAGAATAGTTCTCGTGAAATCACGTTGAAGCCGTTACACTGTTTAATAAGGGAAATGTTAGGAAAGGAATTATTGTTGTGAATCTTCATACAACATTTTCTGACAAGGTTGAATAGTTTTGAATATCCGGTTCTTATATGCTGTATCGCTTCCATAACATACATTAGTATGGTGATGGCAAAGACAAAATACCCGTATGTAGTACCGGGGTACGCAATTAATCCAGTGAAGGTAAACATGATGACTCTCGTTATAAAATGAAAACTGTCAACAAAAACCACAGTTAAGATATAATTATTAAATACGAGCAAGCCGACTACTGAGAGTGTTAATAAGTACCGGATAATATTCCCAATTACCCCGAAACGTGTGATTATCGTCTTAATTTCTTTACAGTACGCACAAACAGTCACCTGGAAGAATAAAAAGATAGGAAATCCATAAAAGGTCACTGCAAGTAGCAATTCTGCAACGCAAAAAACGAAGAAATATGGTATAAAAAGCACAACCAAAAGTGAAACTTTCAAAGATTTCTTTTGTGTGGCAATGTTTAGTAATCCCAAAAATCTTCTAAGCTGCATTTGTATCGCGAGTTTCCAAAATGATGGGTTTATTAGCATAAAAATGTGTGCTTTCATCAAACTATAGATTTTTTGATAGCCATGTTGCCTTTCTATATCAAAAACTGCACCGAGTTTTCCTCTCGTTTTGAGATCTATTGTGATTGGGGACACGGATAATTGAACGTTATTTGGTATACCGTTGTCAATGAAGGTTTCTAAATCACGTGGTAAACAAACGAGAACAGCTGTCGTTATGAGATAAAATGCGAGACCGACGTAGGGTCCTCCAAGACGAGGCATAAAATTATGCTTGCTGTAATGATATCCAGTGACCATGGATCTGAACGCCAATGGAACACCTGCTTTAACGAGGTCTAATGTATATTTATAGTCGTAGTTGTAATGTACTAAAATTTGAATTATCAAAATCAATACACTGCACATTGTTACTAAAAATCTTAAAATAACGCCAGCCATTCTTGGGAATTTTTCACCGAAATATATGAATGGAGATCTTATAATCCTGCAAAATGACAAGGGATTAGCAATAAGCCAGTCTTCATTGTAAATTCCCGATTGTAATAAATCGATTGTGTGAAAACCTTTGCATCTTCTCTGCTTCTGAAACGGTTTCACGAGCAAAAGAGGCACATTAGCAAACATGAGAATGCCAATTATAAATGGAACTATCCACCAAGCTTCGTCATAATGAATTACTTCTCCGTCACAAACTACTCGAGTTTTATTATTTCCAATTTCATATATAGTATTGCAGCATCTGTATCCTAATGCTTCAAATGGACAAATGATATGCAGACATAAGCTATACATAAATGGACTATCAATGTACACTCTTTCATGATAACATACATAGCCATATCCATATTCCACGTTAGCTTCAGGCAAATCCGATGCTTTGTTTGCCATCTGTAACAAAGCCAGTCCTATTCTTTGTGTGGTCTCGTTTTGTCCAATAATAACTGGACAGTTTCCTTGGACTGTTATACGAATATCAACTGGACCAAATGTACGCGAATCTAAGAGCCCGAGAGACCATACACGATATTCCTGTGGCCACTTTAGAAAATGTGTTGCTCCTTTTTCTCCTGGGAAGGTCCAGACCCATTGTTTTGGTTCAACTACACATTTTGTTTTGAAAGTTTCAATTCCGTCAAATATTACATTCAATCTAATTAATCTACCTTTAAATTCACTTTTTCTTAAGAGAAACATGAACTCCGAACCGTCCTTCACTGTCATATTACACATATTTGTGACGCCATTTTCTTCTGGGTACTCGTATTTCCAATCATCGCACTGAAAAGACAGCTGTGTCAAGTTACTAGATCCTTTGCATATGATCGTCGCATTTAGAAACATAAGAAAAAATATCCAAAACATTCCGAATGGGTTAATCATAATTATTTTTCAATAAATATAAATCAATCTTAAAAACAAGGAAATAATAATGAACCAGGACTATATTAGTTCGAATGACATAAATAGTCCATATTCTAAAACTTCCTTCCTCATATTTATCTGTATATATATCTATAATGCACATTAACATGATAATACAGACAAAACTTGTGTTGATTAAGGGGTGACTGATTAAGGAAGTTTTAATGGAAGATCAATATGCACTAAATGTTATCACCGATCTGCTTTGATGGAAAATTATTTTAACAAAAGGAATTTAAAGTGTTGTGTAAATTCATTTGTTGCCATTCTTTTACATGCCGTTATCTCACAGACTATTTACATGACTTCGTATATTAACGAAACATATCATTGTGTTTCCAGAATCTATGTCTTATAGTGTTATAACGAGTGATTATCAAGCGTAAAACTAAATTTTAATAGAGTATTTCTGTATTGTAATAACACATTATTGACTTTTAGTGTTTTTATTTTATTTTGGTTGGCTACTTTGTTTGTATAAAAAGTAAAATCACAAAAGTACTAAACTCCGAGGAAAATTCAATCGGAAAGTCCCTAATCACACGGCAAAATCAAATGACAAAACACATAAAAAAAAGAAATGGACAACAACTGTCATATTCCTGACTTGGTACAGACATTTTCAAATGTAGAAAATGGTGGATTTAACCTGTTTTTGTAGCGCTAAACCTCTCACCTGTACGACAGTCTCATCAAATTCTGTTATATTTACAACGATGCGTGAACACAACAGACATAACAAATAAAATAGTCAAAATATAGGTACAGCAGTCATCACTGTGTTACAATTTTAAAAGAAACAATTTAACAAAAAAGCAAAATAGCATCTATCAAAAAGTAAAATCACAAAAATACTGAACTCCGAGGAAAATTCAATCGGAAAGTCCACAACTACATTGCAAAATCAAATGACAAAACACATCAAAAACGAATGGACATCAAATTGAAAATACATTCATTGCTTCGCGTGTCTTTGACGTCAGAAAATTTATACGTCACATAGGAATAAATTTTGTCGTTCAATGTTTACACAAAACAATTTTACAATTTCACATGGGGAATGTTGGTATACAGAGTTAAAAAATCAAATGTATGTTACAATCAACTTCAGAAATAAACTGAGATTTAAAATTGCCCAGACGTTCTTTAGAATTTCTTAGGATCCACAAATGGTTACTACGCGATTAAACTTAATTTGTCGTTTGTCGTTCAACGTATTTTATAATCTATAGCTTTCCTGTGACTATTATGATTTCAGATATACATTTTGGCGTTCATTTAAAAAAAACATAACTGAAACTATGCTTTTATATTTATATTTATATATACTACTAGTATTCAGTATACTACCATGTAATGCCTATTTATATTTGTATTGTTTTCATGTCTTTTGATGCATTTATATCCAATACTTTTCTTTCGATTGTTAAATCTCACTATAGCTTGTGTTTAGGACTTTTGATTGATATCTTCTATAAATAAAACTTTGAATTGGATTGAAATGAATTGGCATATCAATTAAAAAATCAGACATAGACAGTATATCACACACAAGAACATCAGTTCTCAAAAGTGTATTGCTAATCTTTCGTTTTATGAATGCAAAAAATAAAGCTCATAAAATTTTGAATATTGATTTGTAAAATTGTGGTTTACAGGAAAACAGAAAAATTTCTGTTATATTTATGCGTTAAAATTTGGTACATTCTTTTATTCTGATTTTCTGGAATTTGAAGAAGACAGTATTTCCAAATATTTTGTTTCTGTATGAAATCTCTTCTGATGTACATGTACACCAACTGATGTAAGAGTGTAGAACGACATGATTGTGTTATAGCGGGTATTCTAATTTGAACTTGTTTTCTGAAACCGATATCTAAGCAATCCATGATGAGTTATAATTTATTATTGTTACGCTTGTACTTGTGATTGTGGTATCTGTTTGGCCGATCTTTTATAAATAAAAGAGGGACGAAAGATACCAAAGGGACAGTCAAACTCATAAATCGAAAATAAACCGACAACGCCAAGGCTAAAAATAAAGAAGACAAACAGACAAACAATAGTACACAAAACATAAAAAACTAAACAATAAGCAACACGAACCCAATTTAAAAACTAGGGATAATTTCAGGTGCTCCGGAAGGGTAAGCAGATCCTGCTATACATGTGGCACCCGTCGTGTTGCTTATGTTATAACAAATCCGGTCAAAAGATTAATTCGGTAGGCCACATCCATGAAAGGGGAGGGGACTGTAGTTACGACGTAAGGAACATATCCGATATCATTTATGAAACGGTTATTTCACAACGGTCAACCAACTCGTGATGGCGTTCGTACATTTTACGAAGGGATGATTTCAACTTCACCAATCGGAACTCTTGGTTTAACAGCTTCCTTGTGAGCAGCAACCCTCTATCAAGAAAATCATGATAGGAAATGCAGACATGGGAATATCGTATCAATTGGGAGATAAATACCCCGTATGCAGGTGCTGCTTGAATGTTGCTACTTAGAAAGCTGAAATCATCCCTTTTGTCGTAAAATGTTGTTAAAAGTGTACACATGTGTAGTTTAGTTTTTTCTGCATGGTGTGTTACAACAAGTCAAATAGGGTCTGCGTTTGGAAGGATAATACACCAGACACAAGTTGGTTCCTTTTTCCTTTTTCCTTTTTCGATATTCAAATTTTGAAAAATATTACAAGTCCAAACTAAAAAAAAATTTTCCTTCAAATTTTTTTTTCCTCAGATTTTTTTTTTTCCTCAAAATTTTTTTTCCTCAAATGTTTTTTTTTCCTCAAATTTTTTTTTCCTCAAAATTTTTTTTTCCTCAAATTTTTTTTTCTCAAATTTTTTTTCCTAAAATTTTTTTTTCCTCAAATTTTTTTTTTCCTCAAAAAGTTTTTCCAATCTTTTTTTCGTTTTCTTATTCGGTTTCTTTTTCCTTATTCGATTTTCATTTCCTTATACAGTTTCTATTTCCTTATTCGATTTCCATTTCCTTATTCGATTTTCATTTCCTTATTCGGTTTCTTTTTCCTTTTTCAATGTTCATTTCCTTTTTCGGTTTCTTTTCCCTTATTCGATTTTCATTTCCTTATACAGTTTCCTTATTGGGTTCTATTTCCCTATTGGGTTTCTATTTCCTTATTGGATTTTCGTTTCCTTATTCGATTTCCATTTCCTTATTCGATTTCCATTTCCTAATTCGGTTTCTTTTTCCTTTTTCAATATTCATTTCCTTTTTCGGTTTCTATTTCCTTATTCGGTTTCTATTTCCTTATTCAATTTCCATTTCCTTATTGGATTTTCGTTTCCTTATTCGATTTCCATTTCCTTATTCGGTTTCTTTTTCCTTTTTCAATATTCATTTCCTTTTTCGGTTTCTATTTCCTTATTCGGTTTCTATTTCCTTATTGGGTTCCTATTTCCTTATTGGGTTTCTATTTCCTTATTGGATTTTCGTTTCCTTATTCGATTTCCATTTCCTTATTCGATTTCCATTTCCTAATTCGGTTTCTTTTTCCTTTTTCAATATTCATTTCCTTTTTTCGGTTTCTATTTCCTTATTCGGTTTCGATTTCCTTATTCAGTTTCCATTTCCTTATTGGATTTTCATTTCCTTATTGGATTTTCATTTCCTTATTCGGTTTCTTTTTCCTTATTCGGTTTCTATTTCCTTATTCAGTTTCCATTTCCTTATTGGATTTTCATTTCCTTATTCGGTTTCCATTTCCTTTTTCGATATTCAAATTTTGAAAAATATTACAAGTCCAAACTAAATTTTTTTTTCCTTCAAAATTTTTTCCTCAAATTTTTTTTTTCTCAAAATTTTTTTTTTCCTCAAAATTTTTTTCCTCAAAATTTTTTTTTTCCTCAAATTTTTTTTCCCTCAAAAAGTTTTCAAATTTTTTTTTTCGTTTCCTTATTCGGTTTCTTTTTCCTTATTCGATTTCATTTCCTTATACAGTTCCTATTTTCTTATTCGATTTCCATTTCCTTATTTGATTTTCATTTCCTTATTCGGTTTCTTTTTCCTTTTTCGGTTTCTATTTCCTTATTGGGTTTCTATTTCCTTATTGGGTTTCTATTTCCTTATTGGGTTTCTATATCCTTATTGGATTTTTGTTTCCTTATTCGATTTCCATTTCTTTATTCGATTTCCATTTCCTAATTCGGTTTCTTTTTCCTTTTTCAATCTTCATTTCCTTTTTTGGTTTCTATTTCCTTATTCGGTTTCGATTTCCTTATTCAGTTTCCATTTCCTTATTGGATTTTCATTTCCTTATTGGATTTTCATTTCCTTATTCGGTCATTTTTTCACCAGACACAAGTTGGTTCCATTTTTCCTTTTTCCTTTTTCGATATTCAAATTTTGAAAAATATTACAAGTCCAAACTAAAAAAAAATTTTCCTTCAAATTTTTTTTCCTCAGAATTTTTTTTTCCTCAAAATTTTTTTTCCTCAAATGTTTTTTTTTCCTCAAATTTTTTTTTTCCTCAAATTTTTTTTTCCTCAAAATTTTTTTTTCCTCAAATTTTTTTTTCTCAAATTTTTTTTCCTAAAATTTTTTTTTCCTCAAATTTTTTTTTTCCTCAAAAAGTTTTTCCAATCTTTTTTTCGTTTTCTTATTCGGTTTCTTTTTCCTTATTCGATTTTCATTTCCTTATACAGTTTCTATTTCCTTATTCGATTTCCATTTCCTTATTCGATTTTCATTTCCTTATTCGGTTTCTTTTTCCTTTTTCAATGTTCATTTCCTTTTTCGGTTTCTTTTCCCTTATTCGATTTTCATTTCCTTATACAGTTTCCTTATTGGGTTCTATTTCCCTATTGGGTTTCTATTTCCTTATTGGATTTTCGTTTCCTTATTCGATTTCCATTTCCTTATTCGATTTCCATTTCCTAATTCGGTTTCTTTTTCCTTTTTCAATATTCATTTCCTTTTTCGGTTTCTATTTCCTTATTCGGTTTCTATTTCCTTATTCAATTTCCATTTCCTTATTGGATTTTCGTTTCCTTATTCGATTTCCATTTCCTTATTCGGTTTCTTTTTCCTTTTTCAATATTCATTTCCTTTTTCGGTTTCTATTTCCTTATTCGGTTTCTATTTCCTTATTGGGTTCCTATTTACTTATTGGGTTTCTATTTCCTTATTGGATTTTCGTTTCCTTATTCGATTTCCATTTCCTTATTCGATTTCCATTTCCTAATTCGGTTTCTTTTTCCTTTTTCAATATTCATTTCCTTTTTTCGGTTTCTATTTCCTTATTCGGTTTCGATTTCCTTATTCAGTTTCCATTTCCTTATTGGATTTTCATTTCCTTATTGGATTTTCATTTCCTTATTCGGTTTCTTTTTCCTTATTCGGTTTCTATTTCCTTATTCAGTTTCCATTTCCTTATTGGATTTTCATTTCCTTATTCGGTTTCCATTTCCTTTTTCGATATTCAAATTTTGAAAAATATTACAAGTCCAAACTAAATTTTTTTTTCCTTCAAAATTTTTTTCCTCAAATTTTTTTTTCTCAAAATTTTTTTTCCTCAAAATTTTTTTTCCTCAAAAATTTTTTTTTTCCTCAAATTTTTTTTCCCTCAAAAAGTTTTCAAATTTTTTTTTTTCGTTTCCTTATTCGGTTCTTTTTTCCTTATTCGATTTCATTTCCTTATACAGTTCCTATTTTCTTATTCGATTTCCATTTCCTTATTCGATTTTCATTTCCTTATTCGGTTTCTTTTTCCTTTTTTCGGTTTCTATTTCCTTATTGGGTTTCTATTTCCTTATTGGGTTTCTATTTCCTTATTGGGTTTCTATATCCTTATTGGATTTTTGTTTCCTTATTCGATTTCCATTTCTTTATTCGATTTCCATTTCCTAATTCGGTTTCTTTTTCCTTTTTCAATCTTCATTTCCTTTTTCGGTTTCTATTTCCTTATTCGGTTTCGATTTCCTTATTCAGTTTCCATTTCCTTATTGGATTTTCATTTCCTTATTGGATTTTCATTTCCTTATTGGATTTTCATTTCCTTATTCGGTCATTTTTTCCTTATTCGGTTTCTATTTCCTTATTCAGTTTCCATTTCCTTATTGGATTTTCATTTCCTTATTGGATTTTCATTTCCTTATTCGGTTTCCCTTTCCTTTTTCGATATTCAAATTTTGAAAAATATTACAAGTCCAAACTGAAATTTTTTTTTCCTTCAAAATTTTTTTTCCTCAAATTTTTTTTTTCCTGAAAATTTTTTTTTTCCTCAAAATTTTTTTCCTCAAATTTTTTTTTTCCTCAAATTTTTTTTTCCTCAAAATTTTTTTTTCCTCAAATTTTTTTTCCTCAAATTTTTTTTTTCCTCAATTTTTTTTTCCTCAAATTTTTTTTTCCTCAAAATTTTTTTCCTCAAAATTTTTTTCCTCAATAATTTTTTCAAATTTTTTTTCGTTTCCTTATTCGTTTTCTTTTTCCTTTTTCGATTATCATTTCCTTATTCGTTTTCTTTTTCCTTTTTCGATTATCATTTCCTTATTCGGTTTCTTTTTCCTGATTTGATGTCTATTTTCTTATTCGATTTCCATTTCCTGATTCGATTTTCATCTCCTTATTCGGTTTCTTTTTCCTGATTCGATTTTCATTTCCTTATTCGGTTTCTTTTTCCTGATTCGATTTTCATTTCCTTTTTCGGTGTCTATTTCCTTATTCGATTTCCATTTTCTGATTCGATTTTCATTTCCTTATTCGGTTTCTTTTTCCTTTTCCAATATTCATTTCCTTTTTCGGTTTCTTTTCCCTTATTCGATTTTCATTTCCTTATACAGTTTCTATTTCCTTATTCGATTTCCATTTCCTGATTCGATTTTCATTTCCTTATTCGGTTTCTTTTTCCTTTTCCAATATTCATTTCCTTTTTCGGTTTCTTTTCCCTTATTTGGTTTCTATTTCCTTATTGGATTTTCATTTCCTTATTGGATTTTCATTTCCTTATTGGATTTTCATTTCCTTATTCGGTCACTTTTTCCTTATTCGGTTTCTATTTCCTTATTCGGTTTCTTTTTCCTTATTCGGTTTCTGTTTCCTTATTCGATTTCTTTTTCCTTATTAAATTTTCATTTCCTTATTCAGTTACTATTTTCTTATATTTACAACTATCAAACATCAACACACACCAAACTGGATGTAATTGAAAGATATCTAGAGGTCAATATACAGGCTCGAACAAAAGACAAAAAAGGAAAAATATAGCGAGCTTTTTTGGGATGAAGATGTAGTAAAGACCGAACATCAGTTTTAGTCGGATATACTTTAATGTTAGTCTTACATGTTGTTCTGGAACTTATTCCTCATTTATTCGTCAAGTGATCATCATTTTATATTGTTAACGTTTCATTGCGTACATCGCTTAATGTGCGCCAGTTTTAGGAGTTTTATACAGGACAGTGTAGGAATCCATGTTACTTTCCCCTTTCTCTGAGTAACGAAAACTGCTCAGCGGGTCATGTGCACAACTACAAGGAACATTCAGCGGACACGTTGTCCAAAGGAACAATTCATGGCTAACCACAGCGTGAGTTACATTTAAAACATTACAAATTTTGTATTTACATCAGCCATGAACTGTTTTAATATCTTTTCTTATGTTATAAAGAAATTATGAACATTTTACCGTTCAAACTGTTCGTATCTGCGATGAAACAACTTAATTCCAGACAGAACCCGACGTGTGCAAGAATATTTATCTATTTATTATTATAAAGAACTTTAACGGCTTTATATATCTACGAACTGTTTATCCGTATATTTTATGGACTTAAATTATCATTGAACACACTGTAAAATTGTATTTATATTTGTATTTTCAGTTTTTCATCTTTTGGATTGGTAGTAAAATAAAAGTCACTGCAGCTCCTGATTGTTTTATCCTTACATTAACCCAGTCATCTTGGTTACACTCACTGGTCCGGCCAGTACACATGTATAGATGTGTATATATATCATTGATTCAGAGGCGATGGCAAATAGACACTGATAAGTCGGGTCAAGTAGGATAAACGGTACTGTAGTTCCTTCGGAAGAACAGAGTAATAAATCGGTTTAACTTTAGAAGTAAATCGGTTTATATGAACATAAATTGACAGACTGACAGGTCGACAGGTTGACACTTTAAAGGTCGACAAGTTTAAAAGTTGAAAGGTTGACAAGTGTTAAGGTCGACAGGTTGACAAGTGTTACGGTGGACAGGTTGACAGTTTGATAAGTGTTATGGTCGACAGGTTAACAAATGTTAAGGTCGACAAGTTGACAGGTTGACAAATGTTAAGGTCGACAGGTAGACAGGTTGAAGGGTTTAATTTTACAATTAAACAAGTAAATAAAAGTACATCATCCATTAAGTAAAATAAAATTAACTTCAGTTTTTAATCTTTTTTACAAGTATTGACTTGTAACTTTTATATCTGTTCGCTGTCAACCTGTTTACCATTTGTACATTTTACATTTCTCAAAATGAAATTGTCAACCTGTCGACTTGTCGATCTGTCTACCAGTCACTAATATTAATACTATTTTACACTTTATAAATGCTCTGAAGTTGTCAAGTTGACAGGTTGACAAGTGTTACGGTGGACAGGTTGACAGTTTGATAAGTGTTAAGGTCGACAGGTTAACAAATATTAAGGTCGACAAGTTGACAGGTTGACAAATGTTAAGGTCGACAGGTAGACAGGTTGAAGGGTTTAATTTTACAATTAAACAAGTAAATAAAAGTACATCATCCATTAAGTAAAATAAAATTAACTTCAGTTTTTAATCTTTTTTACAAGTATTGACTTGTAACTTTTATATCTGTTCGCTGTCAACCTGTTTACCATTTGTACATTTTACATTTCTCAAAATGAAATTGTCAACCTGTCGACTTGTCGATCTGTCTACCAGTCACTAATATTAATACTATTTTACACTTTATAAATGCTCTGAAGTTGTCAATCTGTCATTTTGTCAACTTGTCAACCTGTCGACTTGTCAACCATAACTTACTTGTTATTATATTAAATTATCAACTTCTCAATCTGTCAACCTGTCGACTTGTCAACCTGTCAACCACTTATTTCAACCATAACATTTTTAAAATTGTCAACCTGTCGACTTGTCAACCTGTCAACCACTTATTCCAACCATAACGTTTTTAAAATTGTCAACCTGTCGACTTGTCAACCTGTAAATTACTCATTTATTTCAGTTTAATGTAAAATTTAAACAGTTTTAACTTTATTACCCATGAATACATACGCGTATTAATTTATTGCAAAAGCCGGAACTATAGTACCGTATATCCTACTTGAGCCGATAAGTCTGGATAAGTCTTGAATGAAATTTTATAGTTTTGAATGTTTCTTCATCAGTTGACTAAAAATAAGTGGAGGTATGTTCTTATTGCCGACAAGAGAGGCACTCTACCTATATTAATTTGTGCATAAAGCGATTGAAAGTTGTTAGATACTGAATGCTTTTACCACAAATGCGCCTAAGTTTTAATCTGTGTATATATACTTAAAATACGATGATAAAATTCATGTCTTTTTCAGGATTTCTGTCAGATCCAACCATGAAGTAAGTCATGTTTGTGAGATATGGTTTTAGTCGATGATGTTCATGAAGGATCTGTAGTACAAAGTATATCACTGGATTGAGCTCTCTGTCTAAGTGTATCATTAAAGTGCGTTGCTTTGAGCTGAGTTCATTTTTTGTGAAATAACAAGTGTGGACACAGATGAGTGTGGATAGTATGTTTGGATGTTTGACAGTGTCTTATGACAATAAAGTTCTATTTTTTTCCTATATGGTGTTAATAACTGTGTTGCACGGTGACAGCCGATCTGAGCATTAGAAGTGTTATTTATTTGATATTTTTTTTATGTTCAATACAGACATGGGGAGACAGTAACTACATTAGTTACCAAATGATTATGATAGAACATGTTCTACATCTTTGGTTTTGGATACATTTTGTAGCTGGGAGAGCAATTGTTAATTTCTGTGTCGATTTGGTCTCTTATGGAGAATTGTCTCATTGGCAATCATACCTCATCTTCTTTATATGTATTTGCTTACTATTGGTATGGTTTTATTTACATTACTTTGTGGTGGATCGTCAGTATCATTAGTAAAATTTTTTGTTAAAATGTCGAATTTCTTCCTCAGATTAGAATACATTTATTGGTTTTAAGTAATGACAATGGATTATGTCTGACATGATTATTGGGGCTAAATAAGATAGGAAGTAAACCTCTGTGCTGATTTATTTCAATTCTTTATATCTCCTCCAAAGCTGGTCGAAGCAAAGACAAATTTTGACCAATATAAAAATGATTTCACCAAAAGAACCTTTGTGAGCATGCTTCAAAGACTCATAACTGCTCCAAAAGTAATCCGATCGAATTTGAAGCATGTCAAGCAGATATAATCAACATCTACTTAATAAGTCTTAATATGTCCAAATACCTAAAAAGCTATTTAGTACTCAAAAGGTATTGCAAAATTATTCCTTTTCATTTTTTGTTTTGTTATATGGATACAAATATAAGTGATACATGTACCAATACAGTATTTGTCGTGGTATGCAAGTGTAGTAATTAACATTTACTGTAACAATGTTAATTCACACAAATTAAGAAATAACAAATGAATGGAACAGATACTCCGCAGGGTGCTGCTTTATACGATTGCAGAGGTGGAAACCTGAACAGTTGGGGCTAGTATGGACACAACATTCAAGCTGGATACAGCTCTGAATTTGGATTGTGGTTAAATAGTTGACACAACATAGGTTTCTGACACAGATTGAATGTGGTCTATTAGAACTTCAACTTAAAAAAATTAAATTGGACATTTACCTATTTTGGTCCAATATCCAAAATCTAAATACATGGTTAAATTCAGAATATCATAGAACCCAAAGAATTCAATTTTTTGTGAAATCAAATAATGTTTAATTTTAGACCCTTTAGACCTCCATGTGGACCAATTTGATAACCGGGCCCAAATATTAAAAATCCAAATACACGGTTAGATTCGGCATATTGAAGAACCCCATATATTCAATGTTTGTTGAAATGAAACAAAGTTCAATTTTTGACCCTTTGGATCTTAATGTAGACCAATTTGAAAACGGGACAATACTGTGCAATTGAATATTCCTGGCTATTGGCAATACTGTGCAATTGAAAATTTCTTGCTATTGCGCAATATTGTGCAATTAGATATTTCTTGCTATTGTGCAATTCAGTGCAATTACAAATTTCTTGCTATTGCACAATACTGTGCAATTGGAGATTTCATGCTATTGTGCAATACTGTGCAATTGAACATTTCTTGCTATTGAACAATACTGTGCAATTAAAGATTTCTTGCTATTGCAGAATACTGTGCAATTGAAAATTTCTTGCTATTGCACAATACTTACTATTAGTATAATAATTTTTGACCCCGATTGGGACCAACTTGAAAACTGGGCCCATAATCAAAAATCTAAGTACATGTTAAGACTCACCATATCAAAGAACCTCAAAAATTCAATTTTTGTTAAAATCAAGCTAATTTTAATTTTGGACCTTAATGTAGATCAATTTAAAAACAGGACCAAAAATTAAGAATCTTAACATGGTTAGATTTGGCATATCAAAGAAGCACAATAATTCATTTTTTTTATGAAAGCAAACAAAGTTTAATTTTGG
>CM034362.1:37533880-37626037 GCA_019925275.1 Mytilus edulis
GGACAGGGTAAAGGCATCAAGTTGAAGTACTGAATATTAACAAATCATCTGGAATTTTCTTGTTTCATAGATAATAAAAAAATTATCGTCCATTTGGATAAAAAACGGGAATGCGAGACAACAGATTAACCCGATAATCTCGTTTTCCAGTGGACGAGTCTATTAGGTTTTTAACACGTGTGTTGAAACTTATTTTCGTACGACGTTTTTACATTTTTATCTTCATCAGTTTTCGTGCTTGAAGATCATTATTCACCAAGTTTTCTGGAATTGATAAAGAGCTACGCGAATTTATTTTTCTTGTTTCTGATATGACGATTTAATTTCGTCTTTGTCCGTGCACCCCCCATTTTTTACTGTAATTTATTAGACAATGTCATGCAATGTTTATAACATTTGAGCAATAATATTTCATCGAACTAAAATTTAAGAAATGATGATAAAATAGCATAACAAACATAATGTTAGAAAGGTGAAATATATATTGATTTTGCATATTTTTCTGTCTTCAAAGATGATTTTTTTTTTTTTTCCCCGACCGACCGACCCGACTTTTTCATGGGGAAAATCCGTAAACCATCAAATTAAAAAACCGTGGCCTAACCTGCTACACACTGCAAAAACAATGCTTCAACCTCTTTTCTAAAGATAATGAATCGTTTATGTCTGAATTTCTTTAATTATCAATAAAAAATTGATGTTTCATCAACTTGGTAAAAATTGAAAATGTCCGATGACGGAAGCGACTGAAAGAGAGTATCGTCAAGAACAGGGCGACTTGATTTCTCTTTTGGGGGTCGGGGAAAGCGAAGTGACGGTCGGGAAGGCGACTTCTTTGCCCAAGTCGCCTGGTAGCGTGAGCCCTGGACCATTAGGGTGTTTATTTAGCAATATGAATGTATATAACAATTAAATTTAACATTTCACTTAAGGCAGATTTTACAATAAGAAGGAATTATTGTTTTTTGTATCCATCAAAAAAGCAATTGCTGAAACTGTGAAACAGACTGTGTAATGGAGTAATGCATTATGTTATTGAATAAAATGTGTCTTTCTGAGTAAATAAAAATAAAAATTACTCTGTGTTTGTGTTTTATGTTAGAATTAGAGGGTTTTCAATTTCAAAATATTGGACATGGAATAGACATCATGACCTACTTTACTGACATCCAGCTTATTTGGAGTGGAATTTTGAAGTATTATTTATAAGTGGAGCCTAATAACATGGACTTATATTTTAATAAAAAGTCTTCTTTTGTGTTTTAATCATAACTTTAAGGCAGATTTTTATTGGTAAAGGCTAAAAAAGGTAATTTAATAATATTGTTGCTAACGTCACGTCTTTTCCGTCCATTGTGGTATGTCACGATCGCAATTTTCTTGTTAGTTCTCAGACAGCCCATTGTAGTTATTTTTATCCCGGGTTTTATAAATAATTGAAAATAGCAATCATATTAAATTTGGATGACGTAAGGGGGTCAAAGGACTTGAGGAATCAATATCATTGGCTGTTTTATTTTTTGCGAACGTTACTGTTCGAGGTTTCCGTCCAAATCAGTGTCACGTGAGCAACATATATTTATATCTGTAACTCTCCTGTATAGGAGTTACGATATCGCCCTTTGCAGAAATAGATTCGGAGTCAGTTCCTTCACATGATGGGGAAGCAAAGAAGGTAAGTTGTATGTAATATCGTTACAAGAGGACCTTAAATGTATTCCGTCCATCAAAAAGACGTTCGCAACAAAACATAATGTCATGATAGTAGATGTTGCTAATGTTACTATTACGAATTGGTTTCTTGTGTATTCATTTGATATAAAGTACACCTGCAAATGACATTCTGTATATTTAGAAATTCTAAACCAGACTGTACAATTTTATTACTCCAGGCATATTTTAAACATCACTGTGTGCATACATTTTAACTTTTAAAGATGTTGTTGCTCATGTGACATGTCCAAATGTCGCTAACGTTACTAATTTTTTGGTTTCTTGTGTATTCATTTGATATAAAGTACACCTGCAAATGACATTCTGTATATTTAGAAATTCTAAACCAGACTGTACAATTTTATTACTCCAGGCATATATTAAACATCACTGTGTGCATACATTTTAACTTTTAAAGATGTTGTTGCTCATGTGACATGTCCAAATGTCGCTAACGTTACTCATTTTTGTCTCCGTCACATTAGCAACATGAAAGTAGGAGACAGAACACAATACTGTAAAATCTGCCATAAACACTGCAATAAAATGCTTTTTTTCATAGTTTGGATTCTTAAAACAATGCTTTGTAATTACTAAGGTACCCTTATGAAAATTTAATGTGCAAATCCTGTATTCTGTCTCCATTAAGAATTAATTGAGAAGGGAAAGAAATTGAATTTTAAATCTTCTAGAAATGACTCTCCATGGTTATCTGTATAAAATGTTTATATTTAGCTATAACACTATGAAACTACAAGTCTTTACTATTATGTGTTAAGATAAGCTTAAACCAGATGCTCCGCAGGGTGCAGCTTTATACAACCGCAGAGTTTGGACATTAACCTGTTATGGTCCAATATCCAAAATCTAAATACATGGTTAGATTCAGCATATCAAAGAACCCCAATTTGCAAGAATTCAATTTTTGATGAAATCAAATAAAGTTCAATTTTTGACCCTTTAGACCTCAATGTGGACCAATTCGATAACCGGGCCCAAATATTAAAAATCTAAATACATGGTTAGATTCAGCATATACATGTATCAAAGAAGTCCATATATTCAATTTTTGTTGAAATGAAACAAAGTTTAATTTTGGACCCCGATTTGGACCAACTTGAAAACTGGGCCTATAATCAAAAATCTAAATACATGTTTAGATTCAGCATATCAAAGAACCCCAAGGATTCAATTTTTGTTGATATCAAACAAAGATTAATTTTGGACCACGATTTGGACCAACTTAAAACTGGCCCCATAAGCAAAAATCTTAATACATGTACATGTTTAGATTCAGCATATCAAAGAACCCCAAGTATTAAATTTTTATTGAAATCAAACAAAATTTAAATTTGGATTGTTATTAAATAGTTGACACAGCATAGGTTTCGGACACAGAATGAATATGGTCTAATGAACTTAAAATTTTTTGTTTGCCTTTGAGCAATGGGCCATTCCAGTTAATTTCTGACAGGTGGGGATGGATGGGGAGATTTTTTCTCATACCTATCAGAAAAAAACATCATGGAAAAACTACCTATCAGACCTATCAGATGTAGAGTTTCTGTTCATATTGGGTGGATGGGCTTTCATGGCAAAAATTGACCTATCAGAATTTTTTACTGCAAGGATTGTACCCATCAGAACTTTAAATACAATACAAAATGTACCAGATAATGCATGATACGAAACTGTTTACATTCCAAAGCACCCCTAAGATCTGAAATAGGTATTTTTTGTAACCCCTAAGATGTCATTATTTTTAATTTTTTACTGCTGCAAGACCCTCAGAAATTTTTGCGTATAAGTGCATGTGTCAGATGAAAAAACCCAAAATTTCACCCCTAAAATGTATAAATTTTACACCCCTCAGAAAGGACCATCCATCCCCCTTTAGCAGATATTAACTGGAATGGCCCAATTCACTATATGCTGTTGAATATTAAAAAAACATTTGAAGAAATTTTCTTTTTATTTATGAAATCTGAAATGAGAAAAATTGACCCCTCGAAAAAATCCTTCCAGATCACTGGCTTATTACCAACACACAAACACAGGACACAATGTACAGTTTACTAACCTGAAAAGTATGTTCTGGTTTATCTGAGTTTCTCTTAACCATACAAATATCACTGTCAGACAAACATAGTCTATAATCTCCACATATTCCTCGAATCATTCCAAGTCCTTTAGGTTTCACACTTACTTGCCAAACATGGTCTGAAAGAGAAATTTGTTATTAAAATGACTTTAACTCCACCAGTCGGTAAACTGCCGGTCCCAAGCCCAGATATACAGGAGGATTGAAGCCAACTATTTAGTTGTTATAAATAAATAAAAATTTCAAAAATTGGCGCAATTAGATGATTATTTCATTGGCGCAAATGATACCTTTAGTTTTGAAAATTAGGAGGCGAAAAAGAAGTATTGGCGCAAATGAGTTTCTTTTTTGGTGCAAAAAGATATTGCCCGTATTAATGTTGTTAAAAATAGTACTGATTGGGTTTGATATAATACCTTTTATTTTACTATCATGATATATATATATATCATGTATATAGTCATGATAGTGAAATAGTGTTTCAAGATTCTGCTTTTATATACAATATCATGTATACATGTACATGTACATGCATAAGTCATATTTTGTGCTTCACAAATAATTTACATGAGGTTTGTAGATCAATTATCCAGTAGCTGCTACTGGTTTTTTTTGGCAATTTTTCTTCATTCTTATTACTTTAGCCACCAGGATGAATAAAATATGTCTAAGAAGTAAAATGTATAATCATGTCCATCTTCACACTTTGATGGGTTGCTGATTCATGTTTGCTGAAATTTTTAAAGTATAAATAAAAGATTGGTATCCAAAAAAATCTGAAAGCAAATTGATCATAAGACCCTTGTATCAAGGATAGAATCTATCCTTATTGAGGTACAGAACTGTTTCAATCCTAGTACACATTATACATGTACATGTACAAATGTTCAATGTATATGAACTTACCAAAATGTCGCTTTGGCATTTCTCCTGGTGGTATGAATTCATTTTGTAATTTCAATAACAAATTTAACCATAATTCCTGTTCAACTGCATCATCAGCTACCACAGAAAAACATTCATCTTTGGTATATAAGGCTATTGCATATTTTTGACGAGAGTCATTTTTCTTGTTTATATTGAAACATGTATGAAGTATCACTGAACGTTTTGGCGGAAGACCTGCTCTTAATTTCTTTTCTGAATCATAATATTCCAGCCGTGCAGGGCCACTGCTACTTGTAGATCGAAGAACAAAATATTTTTTCTTGTTAGTCTGAAAAATAGAATTGTCATAAACGTAGACATGTATGCAACATACATCATTGTACATACATACGTTGTAAAAATATTCAGTACTATCTAGAGTTACCTTTTAAATGTAAGTGATCATGACTCATGGTGAAAAATATAGTTAAAATTGAAAATTTGGTGGTGTATAATATCATACAGTTATAATGTAGCAGGAATCTCAATGACCTGTTTATTGATGGCGCCTGGCCATCGTTCAAATAACTTGCACCATAGTCAAAGGCCCCATGCCATCGTCAAATGCCCTGTGCCATCATTAAATTGTCTTTTTCATGTATCAATGTTTGCTTTACAAATCTCTTCAACTTTTTACATATTACAAATCTTTTCAACTTTTTACATATATTATTATAACCCTTACGAATCGTTTTGTTGCTGCTGCCAATCAGCCATATTCGTAATGGGTTCATGACTTCTGAATTTGACAAGTGTCTGTGAAAAATAAGCTCCACATGATTTTTAACCCCCATTATAACAATAACCAACCAGGTGCTCCGCAGGACGAGCTTTATACGACCGCAGATGTTGAACCCTGAACAATTGGGGCTTTTCCTGAAATGTTTGCCACTGGATATTATAAGCAACCAACAATTCATCAATCAATCTATTGAATACACAAATTGACATTTCACCAATTATTGTATACAAAAAATAGTGAGAACCCTGGTGTCTACAATGTACCCTATAGTGGGTTATTTTAGCAGGTGTAAAATTTCGCTATTTTCATAGAATAAGGTATACAAAATATTTTTGACGATTATTTTTTGGGGGGATTCAAAATTTTATTAATATCGTTGTATGTACACTTTTAAATTGGTGGAATTTATTTTGGCACTTTTGTTCTATCCACGAAAAGAAGTTAAAATTTACACCCTGCAAAAATATCCAGCTATACTACATTGTACCTCACACTTAATACACATTTCAATGTTCAACTTCAGTGAATGAGTAAATATTTTAAAAACTGTATGCGACATAGAAATTAATCAATTTACCTTTAATTTCTTTAAAATGCCTTCTCTTTGTATATCTGATCCAGGCAATTCAAAGGATCTGGTTGGATTTGGTGTCTCAAAATCCATACTACCATGCATTGACGATGACATGGTGGACATATTTAATTCCAAATCACTTTCAAAACAATATCATAATTCCTCAAAAACTGTTGTTATTTTATTATTTGCAATGCACATCATTATTTTAACAAAGTCATCAATCTGCAAAATACATAAAATATAATTATAAAATCAATTTATAATAGTAGACAAATAACTCTACGAGTATTTACAATATACAATAACAAAAGCAAGGTCAAATTTATGTAGAGATAAACATTGTATTTTGATAACAGTCCATATTTTAAATAATAAATAAAAATAAACATACCAAGCTGTGTATATAGTACATTCCATAAACATGCTTTGAATCAAAACTTATTTTTAGGTTATTTCGCAGTTTGGACACAAAATAAACATTAAACTGTTAAATTCCAATATAAAGTGTTCTATTTCTTGTTTACTCATTTGTCTCAAATCACACCTGTTCTACAGAGGCATAATAAACAAGCTGGAAGTATGACAACTAGTAATTATGACACAAGCTTTTTCTGTATTTTTGAATTATCATCCAATTGATTTCTGAAATATCATTTTATCAAAATTTACATTTCATCTTTTGTTATATTGTCCTTAATTTCAAATGAATAACTATCCTATACACAAATAAAAGGTACACACAACCACAATTAACAATTAATACACAGTGAGTGGTTGTTTTTAACAAGTAAACAAGTCGTTATTTATCAATTTCGGAGGTAAACAAACTTGCAAGATAATCCTGTTGGGTTTAGTTTAGGGTCACTGATCAAAGCTGTCTAGTGTTTCCGACGATGAATGATTATTTTTGGGTTGTAGACGATTTGAGGTTTTCCATTTCCTTCAATAATTATTGGGGATTGTTTGTGGGATATAGAAGTGCACGTCAAATAAAATTTACATTTTTACACGCCTGAAGAATTGCACCGTGGACAAGCACCTGTTGGCTTCGTCGCTCCCTTGAAACCATGGCAATTAAATCAATTGTACTTGAGACAGATTAATCCATTTTTTAAAGTCGCTCAAAACCCCAAAATATAACATTAAAGCTCATGCTGCTTTTGATTTTTAACAATTTCAAACACGACAGCTGATTAAGGACGGATAACCCATCGGTAGCCATTTTTTTACTTCTGATCACGTGACATTATTTGTCGTAAACAACTTTTGCGCACGCGGAATAACCTTCGATAGTTCAACGGCCACAAGATACCCCCCCACTATCACAAGAGTTTTGAAGCGGGCGCGTTTTGAAACGCCTCTAATGACCAATATTAAAATTAACAATATAAAAATCCAATTTATTCTATTATAACAATACCGGTGACGATACTAATAAAGATGATATAACTGACAACAATTGTTTTACTCAACTGTTACGTACATGTCTTACATATATAGATCTATGGGCGTTTTTCAATAAAAACGTACTTTCTTGTCCTAGCCACTTTAAAAAAAAATGTGTTTGATCTTTGCAAATAATTTTTTGTGCAGTCAGTACATTGAATTAGATATAACATTTTTAAGCAAAGAAACGGTTTATTTTTTAGAGGGATTGATAAGATATTGATTCCTGAATGGTCCAAAACAACCAAAATGGCATGTCCCTAGACCACCTGTTCAACATTCATACTCTAAGGCAGCAACCATTTGATTTTCGGGGGGGGGGGGGGGGGGGGGGGGGGGGGGGGGGGGGGCTTGGGGCTATGGTTTTTTTGGGAAAAAAAAGTTTGTTTCCAGTTTTTGGAGAAAAAAAATAATTTGTTTTTGATTCTGAGAAAAAAAAATTGTTTGTTTCACCCTTAGCTGCCACTATATGTAATGCTAAAATTGAAAGAAAAAAATTGTTTTCGACTTGTCGCGAAAAAAATAGATTGTTTTTCGCCGCAGGTGAAAAAAAAGTTTGCACAGAAAAAAAACCCAGAAAATCAAATGGTTGCTGCCTAAAATATCGTAAAAAAATGTAGAAATAAATATTAATTTTACTTAATATAAGTCCTTTAATAATTCAAAAGTGTGTTTAGAGCCAACATATTTTAATAAACAGCTTTTAACATCGGAGTTTTTATTTCAGAAGGTGTGTCCCTAACACAATGTCCACTACGAAACGAAGTCATTAAAACTTGCTATAAATAAACAGTTTTATAAAATCAATGTAATTTTTTGTTCGCAAGAGATATAAACATTAGGGTCTTACAAAAGAAGTGATGCTTTTATAACGGCAATTCATGAAATTGTTGGTAAGAAAAATTGAGCACATCAAATGGACCAGAGTGATACCGTATTTTTGTAAATGTCCACTACGAAACGGGTCAAATCTCCTTCAGTAACTGGTTTTAAAATTATGAAAAAAATATTAGTGTACAGCTTAATAATGCTTTGATGAATACAGTCAGTCTTGTTACTATTGCAATATAGGGGTTGTGAGAAAAAAATAAAACATGTGAATATTTCCCCTACGAAACGGTCACCTACGAAACAAGTTTGGTAGAAAAACGTTTCGTAGTGGACACTACCACTACCATGCAGTCTTTTTTTTACTCTTTTTTTCAATTATATTCGTGCAAAGCAAATAACAAAGGTTAGTTTCATGTAATTTTTATTATGTTTTAATAACATAGAATAGGGTTGATGTCAACTACGAAACTTTTTGTCCACTACGAAACGGTTTTGTCAACTACGAAATTAAACGCATCAAAATGTCCACTACGTAACATGAGTTGTACCTTCATATGTGGAGTACTGTCTAATCTTTATCGATAAAAAATGGTTCTCCAATTCAGAAAAAAATGAGATTTTTCTAGTATATAAAGTAAACAAACTGGAATGTCTATAGGAAACATTTAAAATTGCAAAAATATGTGTGTTTAGAAGCAGTTTCGTAGGGGACAAAAGTCCCCTACGAAACAGTACACAAATTATGAAAATAATATCATTTTAAAGAGTATTTAAGATTGCACTTTTTGTTTACAAACAGGTCTATAATAGAGGTATTCAATATAACTCTTGAAAATAAATTTTAGACTAGTTGATTTTTCATTTTTTTTAGGTCTGAAAGGAACGCTTTTATTGAAAAACGCTCATATACGTCCTTGCTAGTTATCCTGGGGGGGATTGAACAGGGTTGCTTTTTGATGCCCTGCTGGTGAGAAAAGGGTCTTTTTTTTAAACAAAGTATTTGTCTAGTACAAGATCGTTTATTTAACTGTTAAAGATCATACAGTCTAGACCTGGAACAGCACTAGATATTTTATACGGTTTTAGATATTTTATACGGTTTAGAACAGGGTATACATTTATGAGCGCGTCTAGAACAGCTAGGGTTTTTTTTTTTCAATATTTCTGTTTTGAACAGGGTATGTTTTTCAATGTTTTCTTGTTAGAACAGGGTATGATTTGGCAAGTCACGTGCTGTCGACACAGCTATACCAGAAAGAATAGTCAATAACACCCCCCCCCCCCCCCCCCCCGGGCTAGTTATATGTCCTTGCTTGTCTATGGACTCCTTGCTTAAAAAACTAAACAATTGTTAATAATTGTGATTTCTGTTTAAAAAAAATCAAAAAACCTTTTTCAAGTTCAACAGTAAAAAGCACCTTAACAAAAATGCATGTTTCTTTCGAAGACAAGTTAAATAAAGACCTCTCAATAAACAGTGAATTCATTTTTTTAAATTATTTCATAAAATATATGATAAAGTTCATTTTTAGAAAAAAAGATAACCGCGAAATCCTAGATTTAAAAAAAATAGATTTATACCCTCGAGTCCCCTTCAGGACTGAAGAAAATGAAATATTGAAAAGGAATCAGAGGCGGATTTAGTGGGGGGGGGGGGGGGGGCAGGGGTCCCGGGCCCACCCTTTTTGGAAAAAAAATTGGTTGCTTATATAGGGAATCATTGAAGCGTGACTGGAGCGGGCCCCCTCTAAGGTCAGTCAGTGGGCCCCCACTTATGAAAATTTCTGGATCCGCCACTGGGAATTTAGTTTTTTTTCTCCTATTTTTACCATTTACAAGAACGACGTATAACTAAAATAAACGTCCTTGCCATTTATCCATGAGATCCGGCGTTTTTATTTAAATTCACAATTGAAAACGTCCTTCCTATTAAGGGAAATCGGGACGAACTATGAAAAGATAAACTTTTCAGTGTTTACAGGAGAGCCACTTTTATGTCGTTTAATTTCCAACTGGGCGGTGGCCATGGGAGAGGAGAAAAAAGCAACGTTAGGAGTGCAGCTTGCTAAAAAGTCCATCATGAATTAAACATATATATGTTCATTCATAAGAGAGGGGAAGGGGTAGCCTCTGACAGTCTTTGAAAAGATATATTCAGTTTCATTAAGAATGGATTTAAACTGATCTTATTTGGGACCCTCTGGTGACCTCATTAAGTCAGCAGAAACGGGGAAAAATTTAATACGAATGAGATGAAAAACAGACATTATTCAAATATAAATCTCTATCTGGTGAAGGGGAGACAACGCATAAACAAACTGTTACACTGAGTAAATTGTGACCATCCAATTTTGTTAATATTTCCTCACGCCTATAAACAGATAAAAGAAAGATGGCCTGGTCAATATTTGCAGTCGTCTATTTCCCTGACCATTATTGGAAGATGATGTATGGATGGGGAATGTGTCAAAGACTTATTTCGAAACCATAATCGTACCGTTGATAATTGATTCTAAATTATGATCAGTTAAACATGGAATGCCAAGTTCAAATCATGTAATTTATTCATTTAAATGGAAATGAATTATCACTAAACTGCATTTCTTTATTGAACATCTAGAACTATTGTGTCTGACTGCTATTTTACAATCCGAGATGGCGAAAGAGACCCATTCTACCTTCATTCCTCTTCTAGTACTTATTTGTTATTGCAAATTCTAAAACTAACTTATTATTGATCTTATCAAAATTAGGCGAAATATATACTAACTAGGCTACATAGTTAACATTTCTTTTCCTAATTCATTGGATCATCTCAAGTCAGGGAACTCGCCAGTGGTTGTCTTTTTGTTACATTCAGCTGAAGTTGTTATGGTGTTTTTTGTGTTTGTTTGTTTGTTTGTTTTTGTTTGTTTTTATCTCAAAAGCATTCAGTATTGATTAAAAGCTCTCATTTCACTACAAGTTCAAGACATGTCAAAGCACCACCACAGTTTATAGAAATCATTTGCAAGCTGTCGATGATAACACTACATCCGTACATTAAAGCACACAAATATAAAAAGTGAAATAAGAAAAATACCGAACTCCGAGGAAAGTCCATATGCTAAGTCAAAATAACAGACTCAAACGTATTAAACCAATGGATAACAACTGTCATATTCATGACTTGGTACAGGCATTTTCTTATGTAGAACATGGTGGATTAAACCTTGGTTGGTAGCTAGTCAAACCTCTCACTTGTATGACAGTCGCATAAAATTCCACTAAATTGACAACGATGTCAGTCGATGTGTGAACAAACAAACATGAATGAAAATATCAACAAATTATTAGTTATAACAGACAGTGAAATTTCACCCATACATTCATAGTTTGACTATCTCTATGGTTGTAAAATATAGGGAATTTAACATACAGAATTGATTGTTGTTTGTTTAATTTCCAGTAGCAAAGAGTTTATGCATGTTCAGGTCAATAAAATAAATAAAACATAAATAAAAGATCAAACAAAAAGGTTCTACAGAGTATGTAGACCTTGATAAATGACAAGAAAGAGACCGCGGATGATAGGACCAATTTCTAGTTTATTTGGTTCACTCACATGGCCTACATCTCAAAGTTAAATACATATAGAAATCTGACATAAATTTTGATTTTTTTTTTTTACAAATTTCAACTTTGTATCAAACCTTAAAGAAATCTTTTACCCAAATGAATTTATTTGTAATTGGATAACATTTTACGTTAGCAACGTCATTATCTCCCTGTAACTGTATCGTATTTCATGGTTTTCCGAAGATACAGGTGAACTATGAATTTAAGGGCATACGATACAGTTACAGGGGAGATAATGACGTTGCTAACGTAAAATGTTATTTTCGAGACGTCAAACTATGACATATCGGGAAAAGATGCATTTTTCGACTAATTTTTATCATTCAAACTGATTTAATTTGAAAACGAGTGCATGGACCCCTAGTTTTTAAAACCAATTTGTTTCATTTTGCAAGGAGATTATGTGACCCAAATTTTATAAAACTGTAAATAGAGGAATTTTTTTAATTTTGATAAATATGCAGCAAAAAATGACGTTTGTTCCTCTATTCATGAATATTTGATAAATATGATTTATTTCTGAATAAAAATTGCATAATTTTTAATGATACTTAGAAAATACAGAAATTACCGATTATTTAACAAAAAAACATTTGTGTTTATCTTTTAAAACAAAAAAGTTACGTCTTTCTTTCGAAAAAGAAAATACGGACACAAATCTGAATTTTGAGCAAATATACAAAATTTCGACCTCATTTTACTCAAAAAGTAGCACATGAAGGTATATTTTTTATTACACATTTGATTTAATCAGGTAAAAAATAGCCTATATGCAAATTTTCATCAACTTGTAAATACAGGTTTAAAACTGTATCGTATGCCCTTAAATAACCGAACACGCACATTACATGCATTATCCATCTCTAGGTAAGGGGTTAAATTTAATTTCACATGAATACGGAATCAATGAGGTCGTATTATTCACTTAGAAGTGAATAATTCACCATCAATGTTTCTTAGCTTAATTTAACAAAATCAAACCATACTGGCTGCAAAAAGCGAATTATCATTTCACTATTTCACTTTCATTAATGATTGAACAATCAAAAATCATACTTTATAGATTTTGTTTTATATATATATCTGTACAACATTAAGAACATTGAATCTATGATACAAGGAATTTTAGAAAACGCTGACAAAGTTTCATAAAATGGCCCTTGTATGATTGATATTTCAGGGAAAATTGCCCCTACTTCTTTCTTCCATTAAGAAAATAGGTATGAAGAGAAAGAAGATGATGCAATTTGGTGTTAATTTGGTAATGTAAATGGACAAATAAATTAAAAAAAAATTTACCATGTTAACCTTCTTAATATTAATGCAAATATGAGTTTAAAAATATAAAACAACACGTTGAATAATTTATTGCGTCCGAAGCGCTTTTCTGGATTTACCTTCATCAGGAACGCTCAAAGCCAAACATTTGAAATCCGAAGATGTATAAGTACCGAAAATCGTTGAAGAGCTATATGCTAAAAATACCTAAAATAGATAGCCAAATTCATCTAAAGCCAACTTTGCCTGAGGGAGTTGAAACCTTAGTTTCATAAAAGGACGCAATTCAATTGCAACCTCAATGAACTGAATCGTATAGTGATGATTTTTCCTATATTAGCGATTACAGGAACATTTAGGATAAATTCTATACACATTGTCGAAAATGGGTAAACTTTTATTAATGTCAAACATGTCTACTGTACATATTATTTTCAAATATTGACTTTTAACAAATCCAGGTGTATGTTATTTAAATATCGAACTTTCTCTAAACAAACACTAAATTTATGCAGGTTTTATCAATACTTTAAAGTCAATACACATATAAAACTGCCAGTGTGTGCCACAGCCATATGTGCAGCAAGGTAAGTTCAACGATTTATCCTTTTTATTTTGAAATGAAACGTTATTTTCTGCATTTTAATCTTTATTCTAATATTTAGATAAATTATACATGATATAGTTTTTCTATTATTAGATTAGTTCATAAATGTTTGCCAAATCCAATTATCTACCTTGGTTAACAATGGTTAAACCAATAAGCTAAAATCAATATTTACGTTTCATCAAAATATATTTTTTGTTTTGGGGGGGGGGGGGAGGGACTAGGAACACAAAATGGTTAATGCATATATTTCATATCGTTTTGCGTTTACCTTGTTTTTTCTATAGAAATGATTGCCAATGAGACAACTCTTCTAAAGAAACCAAATGATGAACAACTATATAGGTCACCGCACGGCCTTCGACAATGAGCAAAGCCCATACCGCAAAATCAGCTATAAAAAGCATCAAAATGTCAAATGTAAAACAAACGGCCCATTGTACTATGTACAAAGGGATGAACGAAATAGACAACTACTGAATTACAGGCTCCTGGCTTGGACAGGCATATGCATACAGCATGTGGCGGGGATAAACATGTAAATCGAACCGTCCCCTAATCTGGGACAGTGGTGTGATAGTACAACATAAGAACAAACTATAAGTCATATGGATACCCATAGAAATACATCTAACAAAAACAGAGTGGACTTGGACGGATACTTGTACATCCGGCCAAAAAGACATTAAGAACAGATCTGAGAGTACTCACAGTTTCTTACAGCTAGTTCAAAGCCAATTACAAGTAACATTGTTTCTGGTAATTTCGAAGATGAAAGATGGAATATTTTTGATTATTTAAAATGTCGGTATTAAATAACACATGTTTCCATACTAAATGTTTTTCAAAGCATTTTTCCTTTGATACTTTTACTTTTTATCCTTATCATCTAAGGAGCTAGTACCTCGACCCTCATGTATAACAATATCATATGTCACAATCAACAACGAATATATATACTGCAGTGAGTGACCAGGAAAATTTTCTTGCCCATCAAATCTTTTTAGATTTAAAAATGATGTTTCGTTTCTACATCTTTCATTTTTATGGACTGGTGAAAAAAAAAGTTTTCATAGCAACTTTTAGTACTTTTTCGGAGACAAATCATTCCTCCAGGGACTTCTCAATCTAATCGAAATATCAAATCTCCGCAAGTGCTCATTTTTAATGGTTGGTCGCTGTCCACTTGGGACTTCACTTGTAATAACTATTATTTATATGCATATTTCATTTATAGATAGACCTATGCTAATTCCTCTGTCCCTATGACTAACTATTGAATTCAACAATTTAATCGTATTAAAAAAGTCGATTCGATTTCATGACAATGATTGATTGACTGATTTATTGCTTGAATGAAAAAGGGGGTGTTAATTGTTGGCTGCTTAACGCTCAGTTGCAAATATTCCATGCATGTTTAGGACGATTATGACGATGATGACAACTGATTTAATTTTATGTTAATCTATCACTCAATTGACAAGAGGTAATTGTCACACAAATTGATTTGTATGAGTGCTTGGAAACGAAAGGTTTGTCTTCAATGATTATAAATTCTTTCTATCCTCGCACTATTTCGGACTGGAACACACTACCTGAAGCAATAGGTATGTCTGACACCCTAGAATCCTTCAAAAGTGGCATATCCACTCTAACATTTGAAGGATCCACCGCAACTTATTAAACTACAAAGCCACTGTACATAATGTATATATGTTATTGTTAACTATTTTTCTTTGTCATATTATTTTTAAATTAAGTCCATATGTACATAGCACACAAGTTCCGGGAAGTTTTACACTCCTACCTAGGAGTCTGACTCCCGTATTCTAGTACGGTGACCGAGTAAGGAAATCATAGTATTGGTAGTTCAAAGGTTAAACTTAACATTTTGACTTGTCGTCAAAAAATCGTACGGTGCAATTTTCGTAAAATGGGCTTTGAAATACGTTAGTTTAGTTTAACGAAAAATCGACTAAAAAAATTTTTGGGGTCAACATTGTAAAATAACATCCATGATATGATTTCTGTTATTATATACATTGTTGTTACACCTTATTCATGTTATTTTAACGATTTCAAATAAAGTTTAGCAAAATTAATTCGTTATTAAAGAGTTTTTGTAAAAGTTTAACACTACGAATACTTTGCCTTTAATAGAGTACGTTCCAATTTAATTTCACAATTTTTTTTAACGCAAAATGTAAAATAATTAACATTTATATGATATTTCATACATTTGTACCTTTACTAATCAATAATATCAAATTCATTTGTCTCAGAAGCATTATTTCAGCAATTCAAGCCAGACAAAATTCATAACGCTCATATGACGGAGCTATTCGAAGCACATATACAGCCTCTTATAGATACATATACGCAATTGGGATGTGATGTATTACTTACATTTACATACTGGGATATGTTCCTTGAAGCGGTAGACATTAAGCTGTCAAATGTTAGAGCAGAATGAGAGGGAAATTGGTCTCTTCCTTAAGATCGTCATCTCAAATGTAACATTATATTTTTGTAACCAACTGTACCGCACGAAGGTGGATACTCGATATGCTTCAATTTTCTGAGAACATTCGATCACCTTTTATAGATGGCTACTTTGCTTTTTAGACAGATTCATGGACATTTTATCAGTTCTATGACATGGCAACAGAAAAGACCGTTATAAAAGCCTCAATGGGATTAGGTGGCACTGTAGGCATAACAAATCAAAAGTCTGCGTTTGTTAGATGGACCCTTACTAGACATTTCATAGAATCCATTAGTCGTGTAATGCTGATTCACAAGAAGAAACAAAGCCAACAGCAATGAAAAGAGATGTAGAACATGGTATTGCCATTGTGAACCATCTAAATGATCCATGACTGATCCCTTTGGGATGGAATCCCACCCTCAATATCTCTTCTTAAATGCATGCTCCAAGACATATTCGAGGTTCTTTGCTCACAGTTGTCGAGGAAGGCTTTAACATGTCTAAACATTTTATCAGTAGTGCTCGGATTTTGTGAAGAAATTCGAATCTTAAGTCTCTTGTGCACTTTCCCTACCTTCCTTTATACCATCACTCACAACTTACATAAGAGATGGTATGGCATTGTTCAATTTATTAATGCTAAAAAAAGTAAAACATACGGTGACCTTGCAGCTTACTATTAAAAAAATATGTCCCGATGAATTTCTATGGCGCACATAGTAGCACATGTTTTGACCGCTGCGACAAGAACAATTCTATAAAGTCTGCCGAAAGGGAACGCCGCACATAAACTACATGCAGCTTCCATTAAAGTGTATCCGATTATAGAGCGGAGAAGTATTCCTGACTGTAAAACTTTGACAAATCCCATAAGATTCCACCTGATCTGAGCTTTACATAGTCAGAACGTTTGTTAATTCCGAAATTGTCAAAGTTATTTATACCAACACTGTTCATGGCTGTCGTACCTTGTTCAGCACTCAAGAGAAGACCTATACCCAATGCCTTTAACTTTGACACGGATTTTATGGAAATGTGAAAGAGTGGAAGAACAATCATATGGACCTCTTATACAATTGTAATTGTTCTGTGTGTTCGCTACTATAAAAAAAAATAGACAAATAAAAGCGAGTTGTGGTTGCAGATGTGGAACATTAGCAGTGTAAATGATGGGCGGAGATTTCCACCCGTTCAATAGCTATGTGTCTGTCTTTCCCCAACAATTTGTAAACTATTGCCTGCTGCACATGTACTAACCGGATGCGACGCAACTTCGTCTCTGTTTGGAGTAGGTATACAAACTGTCTACAAGACTTCGAAGGACACGCACGACTATTTCAGTTGTTTTTAGAGTTTCGGTAATATTGACAATGATGAAGCCCTAGCTTTGGCATGAAAGATAATTTCAAAGGTTTATGATCAGAACTATCTCTTTTAAACCACTTTATCATAATAATTATTCAAGTTTACCACTAGTAAAGATGTAAGTTTAGTCAGGTAACCTTCCTGCGAGAGGGCACTGAAACAGTATGTTTTACGTACTTCGTTTCAAACTAAAAATTTTGACCGCATTACACATTGCTAAACCCCTATCCGGTCACCTTTAGAATACGGTTGGCGAGAGTAAAATGATGCATTACACCCCGTGTATTTTAAAGGGCATATTTCAGCAGAATTCTTGCAGGATCTTGTGTCCTCATTGAAAGGAAAATCTGCATGTGAAAAAGTCATGTGTTTGTTCACTACAAAACCTTAAATGTCCGGAGCTTTGATCCTGTAAAGGGTCAGAATTATGTAGAAAATTTCAAATCATGTCCCTTGACAATTAACCAGAAGATATAATTCTGTTGTGTGAATCTCTTTGATTGGAATGTTGAATTGTAACTATTTTCGAAGTATTGAGTGATTTTTAGTTTTAATGAATTCCATGAATGATCTTATGCAAAATGTGCCTTCATGACAGTAGGATGCAGGTAAGAATAATATTTATCATTTATTGGTGAGGTTGAATGTCAGCCGGCAAGGTAACTATTGTAATTTTAACAGAATACGTGTTGATCTTGTGTAATAGAACAAGTATTTGAAAAACGCCAATTTCCAGAAAAAATCGATTTCTTATTCATTTTTTTTAACATTTCCGAGATAATTCATTGATAATTGATATAAGAAAATGTCTGTATCTAGAATTTAACCTAAATTGTTATATATTTCTTCAAATTTTAAAAGTATGGAAGAAGAAAATAAAAACAGAATTTGATCTTTGACCTCATTTTATGCAAAACTGTTACCACATTTCTTTTTGACGACATCGATATTTCAATAGTACTCATTTTTCCGAATCCAATAATATATAATATAGCCATATAGTATGTTTGACGATTAAATCTGAAAAATATTGGGTCTGGTCACCGTACTATTCGGAGGAAGAAGAAGAAACCGTACGGTGACCTATAGTTGTTGATTTCTGTGTCATTTGGTCTCTTGTGGAAGCAGAGTTGTCTCATTGGCAATCCTAGCACATCTTCTTTTTTATAAATACTTAAATGAAATAATCGATGGACGCCAAACGTTTGCATTAAAACTGTTTTCATTTATCGATGATATTTTTTCTTCTCAAAATCGTTTTAGCATGCCAACATGCTATATGATCCCTAGTAGTTAATTGTCCCTCGTTCAATTATGAATTGAATGCTTCTTTTTTTGTAGATTTATTTGAGTGTAAAAGTGTGGGCGAAGTACATTTTGTATGAAGCGCGGAAGCAGCGCATCATTCTAAAATGTGTGCAAGGTCAACCTTTTACAGCCCTATAGAATTACTAAAAGAAGTAAATTCAGAAATTAGTGCGTGTATTTATTAATTCGATTTTTTAATTTTAGACTAAAATGCGATTTATTTTTTTGCGATATTGAGAAAAATCATGTTGAGTTCATAAAATAAATTTCAAAATGCGAGTTTTAATTATTGCGATTATAATTTTGTCGCATTTTTCGCCATTATAAAGACATCGCAATAATTTCTACATTTACAGTATTATACAGCTTATAATATTTTTTTTAGGATCATGAAAACACGATTTCCATCAAGTTTTCTTATATTTAGCTGATCACTTTTTTGTAGAAGCTCGAGTTATCATGAATGTTACATTTTATTTTGAAATAGAGGTATGTTTCAGAATGAGACAAGATTGCTGTTAGCCAACCAAAATAACGTATTATAATGAAACATAAATGTGATATTTTTATTAAAATATATATTCTGCCGCCATATGGAGATCTTGTTTTTGTTGCAGTCACATGGTACATAAATAGTCCCACAGTTCATTGGTACGGCTGAATGATGGATGAATTTGAGCGACAATCTCTTTACAACTGCCGACATGAATTTTACGACAATGTAGATAGCGACAAGTTTGTACAAAAACTACACAACCATGGTGTGCTTTCTGAAAGTCAAAGACAGAAAATACAAGTAAGTACAAAAAGTAAACACAAAAATACTGAACTCCGAGGAAAGTCCATAATCAAATGGCAAAATCAAATGATAAAACACACCAAACGAATGGACAACAACTGTCATAATCCTGACTTGGTACAGGCATTTTCAAATGTAGAAAATGGTGGATTGAACCTGGTTTTATAGCGCTAAACCTCTCACTTGTATGTCGCATCAAATTTCATTAAAAAGCAAGTAACTTTCAGTCAGATATAATCTCTTTTTCAAACTGATTTATCAACGGCATAAATAGTGTGATCTAAAGACTGGGAGAAGATAAGGTTGATCAACTTGTGTCCCATACCTTTTACATATTTTAGCAAATACAGTATATATAAACTACACAGAGTAGCAAGATGTGTATATTTTGATCTAATATTCAAACTAATTTTGTTCCATAATGTCTATTTGAATAATTAATAAGTTCACAATAGGTTATATTGTTAATTATACATTGTTCTTAATTACATTTTAAAAGATAGTACCAACGACAGATAGTCTAATAAAATATTCAACTAGAGACAATAATCGTCCAATAACTTTATAAACATGCAACATTTTTGATTCGTTATGTTTTTAATTCTATAAATGAACACATACTGAAATCGTTGAAAGTGGTTAATGCACTTTAGTAGTGACATTACCAATGATAAATGCAAAAGAAAAAAAAATATACATAAATATGATAATTTAGGGTTTGCATTCCAGCAAGCATTCAGGGGGAGGGTTGAGATCTCACAAACATGTTTAACCCCGCCGCATTTTTGCGCCTGTCCCAAGTCAGGAGCCTCTGGCCTTTGTTAGTCTTGTATTATTTTAATTTTAGTTTCTTGTGTACAATTTGGAAATTAGTATGGCGTTCATTATCACTGAACTAGTATATATTTGTTTAGGGGTCAGTTGAAGGACGCCTCCGGGTCCGGGAATTTCTCGCTACATTGAAGACCTGTTGGTGACCTTCTGCTGTTGTTTTTTTCTATGGTCGGGTTGTTGTCTCTTTGGCACATTCCCCATTTCCATTCTCAATTTTATGTTATTTCAATTGTTTATTTTTCTCAAGATTCAAATAAAACTCCATGCATTCGATATCGGAGTATATTTTATGTATGGTTGTCGACCCATTAAATTGTGGACCATATATATGTTAATAAACAAAATGAATGAATGTTCAAAATACGAAGACGATAGTGATGTGCCAAGTACATAAAATGTACTTGCAGATTCGATTTGCTCACAAGTAAACAGAGGCGGATCCAGCCATTTCAAAAAAAAAAGGGGGGGGGTTCCAACTATATGTCCCCATTCAAATGCATTGATCGGCCAAAAAAAGGGGGGGTTCCAACCACCGGACACCCCTTCCCCCTGGATCCACCAATGAGTAAATCGTTATCAATTCAAATGCATCTTACATAAATATTGAATATCTATTCACAACATTCCCTTTGTCTGAATATGGAATGCGTGCATATTAATTAGTTAACTATTATGTACATCTGCGTGATAGACACAAGTATCAGATCAATGCCATAAGACAGCAAGTTTATAACACCAACTATAATTCCAAACATATTTGTTTTCTTTTTTTCTTAATTAAAAAAACCCGTATTATATTCACTACATATGTATTGACACAACAGTGTAGTCCGTACTGTCAATTTTCTCGACTATAAAATTATAAGCCTTGTACCTTTGATAACTATTTACACCACTGGGTCGATGCCACTGCCTGTGGACGTTTTTCGTCCCCGAGGGGTTTGGAATATGGTATTGCATTTGTGTACCTCAACTATTGTGTTTGTATTTATATTGTATGTTTAGTTTTTAAAAGAATAAATCAATCTATCTGTCTATCTATTCAACTTTCTACTTGTCTGGCTTTATAACTACTTTAATCTGAGCGTCACTGATGAGTCTTATGAAGACGAAACGCGCGTCTGGCGTATTAAACTATAAGCCTGGTACCTTTGATGACTATATTCAATCAACATTTAATTTATACATTTCAGAGATGTAAATCCAATAGAGAAAAGATGGCCAACGTACTACAAACTGTGTCATTTGGTAATCAGGATTGTTATCAAAACATTGTGTCAATAATAAAAGAGGAGTATCCCATGATAGCGAACAAAATGGAACTAGAACTACTCAAAGAACGAACAAGTAATTCACGAGATGTAAACGAGAGTTTAATCGAAATAATAAATGAGCAACTTCTGCCTATTGTTTATGGGAAAGGTAAGAGTAATGAAGAAGATTTTAGTTCAAAGCGTCCACATTCTTCAGTATCAAGACTTTCCGAGTTGATTCGTCAGCTGCAACTTAGGTGTTTGAGAATTCTTAACGTTAAACCTAGTGAGGCGAGGAACACAGCACTTCCGGTTTTAATAAACAGAAAAATTAAAGAGCAACAGGAAGTAGTAAGACAATTAAAGGAAGAAATAAATGAAATAAAATCACCAAAAAAGAAAAATCAATCTTTGCACGAGGAACTAGATGAAATAAATCTTGCAGAAAAGATATACCAGCTTAGAAAGGAATTACAGGACCAGCATGAACGAGTAAGACTATTACAATTGTCTGTTCATTCGAAAGAATCAACAGTTTTAGATTTGAAAACAGAAAATGCTATCATTCAAAATGAAATACAGGAATTAAGGAAGCAAAGGCCATTAGGGAAATTGCAAGTCAACCTTTTATTTGACGATTGAACTCAGAAAGACCATACGGTTGCCTATAATTGTTTACATCCACAGGCACTTCATTTGAACTTTGGTAGATAGTTGTCTCATGACATCAAACAACATAAATCCTTTATTTTATATATTTAATTAGGATTGGGGAAATGTATCTGACGTTTTTGAAAGAAAATATTTTTGTATATAAGTATGAAACCAATACAGATACCATTGTTATTTATTTGTGTTTTCGTTGGTTTGTTCGAATTTATAAGACCTATCATTCATTGACCCATTACGGAATATATCTTATATCTTATTGACTTTCTAGTATATTTTGAACTTAAATAAGGATAAAAACGGTACAAAAAATACAATGACAATATTTCAATATTGTCTTTATTAAATCATAGGAAGAATTTTAAACTACATATATATAGGAAGATGTGGTGTGAATGCCAATGAGACAACTCTCCATCCAAATAACAATTTTAAAAAAGTAAACCATTATAGGTCAATGTACGGCCTTCAACACGGAGCCTTGGCTCACACCGAACAACAAGCTATAAAGGGACCCGAAATTACTAGTGTAAAACCATTCAAACGGGAAAACCAACGGTCTAATCTATATAAAATTTAAAAAAAAGAAAAAGAAAAAAAACTACATGTCAATTTTGACAGTACACCACACAAGATCAGTCAGTAGTACATAATTCTGTAAATTCGTGTTGCTTCTAGTCTTTAGTCTTCCATGTTGTGTCTTCTGTACTATTATTTGTCTGTTTGTCTTTTCATTTTAGCTATGGCGTTGTCAGTTTATTTTCGATCTACGAGTTTGACTGTCCCTCTGGTATCTTTCGTCCCTCTTTTACAACAGCTGTTAGGACAGGCACACGAGTAATTAAGAATAACAGCATTTTGTTTTTTATTCTGACTTTATCAGCAAGCTTATGATATTAAACGATTCCGGAAGGCCGAGCAGATATTTGACCTGATGAAGTCCGTATCAAAAAAATGAAATGCTATTATTCTTTTTATCGACAATATGTTTTTTTTTTGTGTTGAGAATATAAGATAAAAAAAAAATTGTAAGTAAAAAGTAAAATAACAAAAAAAAAAAAAAAATCCCATGAAAATTCAAACGGAAAGCCTGTAATCAAATGGCAAACTCGAAAGCTCAAACCCACCAAACGAATGGATAACAACTATCATATTCCTGTTTTGGTACAGTCATTTTCTTATGTAGAAAATGGTAGATTAAACCTGGTTTACAGCTAGCTAAACCGCTCACTTGTATGCCAATCACATAAAGTTCTATTATATTGACAACGATGTGTAAAACTACTTCCACCGTACAGCGTTGGTCTAGTTGTTTGTTTGTATGAATGAAGTGTTGTACATTTCATTGATAACTTGTCCCGGATGGACATGAACACGTGACGTTGCTGCACTGTTATATCACGCCATTGCCTAATATATTCGAGTAAAAGGCATTTTTTACTGTTTTGTCCTATATACCATAGTATAGTACAGGGTACTTAACTCCATTTTTTTTGGAAATGCCATCCGGTCGCGAACGTCCGTTATATTTCGATTTCTCGGTTGTCTTCCCCGCTATATACAAATAGTGTATAACATGCATACCTTTGTTTTTGCGCCTGTCCCAAGTTAGGAGCCTCTGGCCTTTGTTAGTCTTGTATTATTTTTAATTTTTAGTTTCTTGTGTACAATTTGGAGTTTAGTATGGTGTTCATTATCACTGAACTAGTATATATATTTGTTTAGGGGCCAGCTAAAGGACGCCTTCGGGTGCGGAAAGTTCTCGCTGCATTAAAGACCTGTTGGTGACATTCTGCTGTTGTCTGTGCTATAGTTGGATTGTTGTCTCTTGGACACATTCCCCATTTCCATTCTCAATTTTATCTTTGTTGTCTGAATCATTCGTAGCAGTTCTTCCCAAGTATGTCAAACTGAATTATTTCGTATAAACAAACCAATTGGAATTGGCCGTACTCTGACCTATATATAATTGTTAATACATTGTGATTTGACTCATTTGCACTCATACTCCATCTTCTTATTTATATAGAACAGGAAATGCCGATAATGAAATTTTTACAGAATTTCAATGACGCAATGATGTAAATATCAAAGAATGTATTCAATAGCTCGCTTTAATAAAGCTATGACTCATATCGTATTTCGTTCAACCCCTCTTCAAAAATAAAATACAAATGACAAAATGACGGAACTATTGAACAATAACAGTAATAATCAATAAGGGTGCAACTTCAAAAAAGAAAACAAAAGTAAAATAACAATGTCATAATTTGTTAGCTTTATAAATGATATTATCGTAAAAGTTGTCCAGTCACGTATTACGTTGGACCGTAAGTACAGCGCAGTAGCAAGGTTAAATACCAACTATCAATAAGGTTCATTTATGAAAAATATCAAAACCATAGACATTTACAATAAAAGATTTGATCACAGCTCATTTGCTAGGTCTAAAAGAAGATCAGCCCGCATCTCATCGTCTTCAGACTCAGCGTCTTTACTGGCTATCGAGTAATAACCTCGGTCGATATTGCCACCGAGTAAAGATTGGTGTTCATTTTGGTTTTCTTGGTCACCATTACCTAAGTCAGCATTTATAATATGTTCTCTGGTATACAGTTTTTGTCTGCAGTAGTCAGCAATTAGTTTTTGAATTACAAATGCTTCTCGCATATCAACTAGAAATTCGTCTCTTGTCATCATTTTATGCCATAGCTTTGGAATGAGACAAATAAAAAGTGCAGTAACTACTTGTGTGAGCGGATTGATATCCCAAAGTCCTTGTAGTTTAACAATAGTATGAATAGCAAGGTACATCAAAAATGTGATAAAAACAAGTTTCAGGAATGAAAAAAATATTTCAACTCGAATAGGTCGGTGACGAGAAACAACAAAAAAGAATAGTTCTCGTGAAATCACGTTGAAGCCGTTACACTGTTTAATAAGGGAAATGTTAGGAAAGGAATTATTGTTGTGAATCTTCATACAACATTTTCTGACAAGGTTGAATAGTTTTGAATATCCGGTTCTTATATGCTGTATCGCTTCCATAACATACATTAGTATGGTGATGGCAAAGACAAAATACCCGTATGTAGTACCGGGGTACGCAATTAATCCAGTGAAGGTAAACATGATGACTCTCGTTATAAAATGAAAACTGTCAACAAAAACCACAGTTAAGATATAAATATTAAATACGAGCAAGCCGACTACTGAGAGTGTTAATAAGTACCGGATAATATTCCCAATTACCCCGAAACGTGTGATTATCGTCTTAATTTCTTTACAGTACGCACAAACAGTCACCTGGAAGAATAAAAAGATAGGAAATCCATAAAAGGTCACTGCAAGTAGCAATTCTGCAACGCAAAAAACGAAGAAATATGGTATAAAAAGCACAACCAAAAGTGAAACTTTCAAAGATTTCTTTTGTGTGGCAATGTTTAGTAATCCCAAAAATCTTCTAAGCTGCATTTGTATCGCGAGTTTCCAAAATGATGGGTTTATTAGCATAAAAATGTGTGCTTTCATCAAACTATAGATTTTTTGATAGCCATGTTGCCTTTCTATATCAAAAACTGCACCGAGTTTTCCTCTCGTTTTGAGATCTATTGTGATTGGGGACACGGATAATTGAACGTTATTTGGTATACCGTTGTCAATGAAGGTTTCTAAATCACGTGGTAAACAAACGAGAACAGCTGTCGTTATGAGATAAAATGCGAGACCGACGTAGGGTCCTCCAAGACGAGGCATAAAATTATGCTTGCTGTAATGATATCCAGTGACCATGGATCTGAACGCCAATGGAACACCTGCTTTAACGAGGTCTAATGTATATTTATAGTCGTAGTTGTAATGTACTAAAATTTGAATTATCAAAATCAATACACTGCACATTGTTACTAAAAATCTTAAAATAACGCCAGCCATTCTTGGGAATTTTTCACCGAAATATATGAATGGAGATCTTATAATCCTGCAAAATGACAAGGGATTAGCAATAAGCCAGTCTTCATTGTAAATTCCCGATTGTAATAAATCGATTGTGTGAAAACCTTTGCATCTTCTCTGCTTCTGAAACGGTTTCACGAGCAAAAGAGGCACATTAGCAAACATGAGAATGCCAATTATAAATGGAACTATCCACCAAGCTTCGTCATAATGAATTACTTCTCCGTCACAAACTACTCGAGTTTTATTATTTCCAATTTCATATATAGTATTGCAGCATCTGTATCCTAATGCTTCAAATGGACAAATGATATGCAGACATAAGCTATACATAAATGGACTATCAATGTACACTCTTTCATGATAACATACATAGCCATATCCATATTCCACGTTAGCTTCAGGCAAATCCGATGCTTTGTTTGCCATCTGTAACAAAGCAAGTCCTATTCGTTGTGTGGTCTCGTTTTGTCCAATAATAACTGGACAGTTTCCTTGGACTGTTATACGAATATCAACTGGACCAAATGTACGCGAATCTAAGAGCCCGAGAGACCATACACGATATTCCTGTGGCCACTTTAGAAAATGTGTTGCTCCTTTTTCTCCTGGGAAGGTCCAAACCCATTGTTTTGGTTCAACTACACATTTTGTTTTGAAAGTTTCAATTTCTTCAAATATTACATTCAATCTAATTAATCTACCTTTAAATTCACTTTTTCTTAAGAGAAACATGAACTCCGAACCGTCCTTCACTGTCATGTTACACATATTTGTGACGCCATTTTCTTCTGGGTACTCGTATTTCCAATCATCGCACTGAAAAGATAGCTGTGTCAAGTTACTAGATCCTTTGCATATGATCGTCGCATTTAGAAACATAAGAAAAACTATCCAAAACATTCCGAATGGGTTAATCATAATTATTTTTCAATAAATATAAATCAATCTTAAAAACAAGGAAATAATAATGAACCAGGACTATATTAGTTCGAATGACATAGATAGTCCATATTCTAAAGCTTCCTTCCTCATATTTATCTGTATATATCTATAATGCACATTAACATAATAATACAGAAAAACTTGTGTTGATTAAGGAAGTTTTAATGGAAGTTCAATATGCACTCAATGTTATCACCGATCTGCTTTGATGGAAAATTATTTTAACAAAAGGAATTTAAAGTGTTGTGTAAATTCATTTGTTGCCATTCTTTTACATGCCGTTATATATGCACATGATAAATATCAATAATTAGCAAAAATATTAATAAAGCACTCATTTTAGGTATATATTTTCTCCAGTGTTCTTCATTTACGATTTTGTATTATTTAAGATAAACATTACTTTTGAGTCGTTAATATTTATACAGTTACTGGATCATCTCACAGACTATTTACAAGATTAATCCTGTAGAACTGTTCATTTGACTTCGTGTACTAACGAAAATCATTGTGTTTCCAGAATCTATGTCTTATAGTGTTATAACGAGGCATTATCAAACGTAAAACTAGATTTAATAGGGTATTTCTGTATTGTAATAACACATTATTGACTTTAACTCCAAGGAAAATTCAATCGAAAAGTCCACAACTATATCGCAAAATCAAATGACAAAACACATAAAAAACGAATGGACATCAAATTACATTCATTGCTTCGCGTGTCTGACGTCAGAAAATTTATACGTCACATAGGAAGAAATTTTGTCGTTCAATGTTTACACAAAACAATTTTACAATTTCACATGGGGAATGTTGGTATACAGGGTTAAAAAATCAAATGTATGTTAAAATCAACTTCCGAAATAGACTGAGATTTAAAATTGCCCAGACGTTCTTTAGAATTTCTTAGGATCCACAAATGGTTACTACGCGATTAAACTAAATTTGTCGTTTGTCGTTCAACGTATTTTCTAATCTATAGCTTTTCTGTGGCTATTATGATTTCAGATTATACATTTTGGCATTCATATTTAAAAAACATTACTGAAACTATGCTTTTATATTTATATTTATATATACTACTAGTATTCAGTATACTACCATTCAATGCCTATTTATATTTGAATTGTTTTCATGTCTATTGATGAATTTATATCCAGTACTTTTCTTTCGATTGTTAAATCTCACTATAGCTTGTGTTTAGGACTTTTGATTGATATCTTCTATAAATAAAACTTTGAATTGAATTGAAATGAATTTGCATATCAATTAAAAAATCAGACATGGACAGTATATCACACACAAGAACATCAGTTCTCAAAAGTGTATTGCTAATCTTTCGTTTTATGAATGCAAAAAATAAAGCTCATACAATTTTGAATATTGATTTGTAAAATTGTGGTTTACAGGAAACAGAAATATTTCTTTTATATTTATGCGTTAAAATTTGGTACATTCTTTTATTCTGATTTTCTGGAATTTGAAGTAGACAGTATTTCAAATTTTTTGTTTCTGTATGAAATCTCTTTTGATGTACACTAACTGATGCAAGAGTGTAGAACGACATGATTGTGTTATAGCGGGTATTCTAATTTGAACTTGTTTTCTGAAAGCGATATTCAAGCAATCCATGATGAGTTTGATAATTTATTATTGTTACGCTTGCACTTGTGATTTTGGTATCTATTTTGCCGATCTTATATAAATAAAAGAGGGACGAAAGATACCAAAGGGACAGTCAAACTAATAAATCGAAAATAAACCGACAACGCCAAGGCTAAAAATGAAAAAGACAAACAGACAAACAATAGTACACACAACATAGAAAACTAAAGAATAAGCAACACAAACCCCATTAAAAAACTAGGGGTGATCTCAGGTGCTCAGGTGCTCCGGAAGGGTAAGCAGATCCTACTATACATGTGGCACCCGTCGTGGTGCTTATGTTAAAACAAATCCGATAAAAAGTATAATTCGGTAGGCCACATTCATGAAAGGGAATGGGATTGTAGTTACGACGTAAGGAACATATCCGATATCATTTCTGAAACGGTTATTTCATAATGGTCAACCAACTCGTGATGGCGTCCGTACAATTTACGAAGGGATGATTTCAACTTCACCAATAGGAACTCTTGATTTAATACGTTCCTTGTAAGCAGCAACCCTCTTTCAAGAAAAGCATGATAGGAAATGCAGACACGGGAATATCGTATCATTTGGGAGATATATACCCCGTATGCAGGTGCTGCTGGAATGTTGCTACATAGAAATGGAAAGTTCACAATTGGAAAGCTGAAATCATCCCTTTTGTCGTAAAATTTTGTTAAAAGTGTACACATGTGTAGTTTGGTTTGGTCTACATGGTGTGTCACAACAAGTCAAATAGGGTCTGAGTTTGGAAGGATAATATTGTTAAACGTTTCTTTTTTCGTAAAACAAATATTTTTGTTATGACTCAATATATCTTCTTGTGTTGAAACATTAAAAAACAAACTCCGAACCGTAATGAAAAGCGCTGTTTTTTATTTTTACCTTTTTTTTTAAATTATTTTACATTTTAACATATGTCTAGTAGTCTACTAATGAAAAAAAACCAACCATATATCATTACAATTAGTTTTTAAATCTTTGCTTAGTACTATAGTGTTTTACATGCTTGCCTTTTACATGCAATACATATTACTGTTATTGTAATCTTCATTGAGTAGAATACTGTACATCTTACAGTCATTGTATAACCTAGTAGCAGTACTGTTTATGATACATGTGAGCATCACTGAACATGCTGAAGACACATTGATTGTCGAAATGTATATCACATCAAGATATACATCCACTGCCAAGTATGTTGGGCAAACGGTACAAGTAATTTTGCTATTGTAATTCATCTGCCATATTTGCAATCGGGGATTTGTTGACGCGTAGCACACAGAATTTGACCTTTTAATTGGTATACAACAAATGAAAATCTAACAAACGCACAAAGCTATGTATCGATATAACAATTACAGCATACTTTTGGCAATTTCGAGACAATTGTTTGCGATTTGATAATTCGTTTCGATTGGAAAGATAAAATACTTTTCTCTAATTGTAAGTTCTAATTCCCGTAGCACAATTAGTTTGCCTCTTTGATCCTCCAGATGATGTAAACATAAAAACGATAATATATTCAAATAAACAACCGGAGGAATTGAACATGTGTTATCATAAACATCATGTGAAATTAAAGGGGTCAATTCTTCTGGCAATAAATAATATGGTTCTGAAAACGATACGCTATTAATGATTAAATGTTTGCAAGCTAATATAAACCCGAGTGCGTCTTTGACTCTTTGGAAATTTGTCTGTTCCAAAAAACTATTGTCAAAACTTAACATAATTTTGTCCGGTGCACACTTTGATAAAGTATAGTTTAAGATTTCTATACATTCCTGGAATCTCTTGTATTTATAAAATAACGATGCCAACAATGACCAAGCGGATGTAACATCGTTATACATTCCCACCTTGTAACAATGTAAACTTGTCTGGTATTGTTTGTATAACGATTTGTTTCCTCCTTCATAGGTAAGGTTTGATAATAGTAGACTGTTGTTAGAAATCAGTGACATCATGTATGAAGACATTTCTGCATCGTTTATATTAGATAAACTAGTGACTATTTGCTTTATGTTGTTATAAATCAAAGGAATCATTAAAACTTTGGGGTATGTCAGGCAAGACAATTCAGATACTGCAAGACAAGGTGTAAGGGAAGCTCCTTGTTCTGACCTAAAATTTCGAAAAGTATCCGTATAGAAAACGTTTGTCCATAATGAATTGTTTATCTCATTCAACGTATCAAGTAAAGATTTATGTTGACTATCAGTAAAACGACCTTCAAAAAAGTTGTTTCCCGGAATAAAGTAGTGAAGACAGATTTTATATTCTACACAGTATATCAATCGCCACAAGCAGCTCTTGAAACAGGGAATCATATTCTTCGGACGCCATTGAGAAGGGTTTGATTCTTCACATAACCAGAACATTATAGTTTTAATAAAGTACGAGCAAATAAGATCACCATGCTTTTTCTTTATAATGTCCTTCAAAATGATTTTCATTAATGCGTAGCACAATAACTGGGTATGGGAAAAGGAAAATATTAATTGCTTTTCTGCAATAGAAAATGATATCCGCCATTCCAAATCTTCATCCGATGAACCTTTACATCCAATAGGAACAAATAAAACTCCGTTCTGAACAATAGCCGTAACTAATTTGGGATCGGGCCATGCCAATCTCGATCTGACAATCCAAGGGCAAGCCGGTTGTATCCATTCTTTACATCTAAAACAATGCGCAGAATCATAAGAGCCATCTGGTGACGATCGACAAGGTCCATGAATTATCATAGAGTCTGGCAAACAATACTCCCGAAAAAGTCTACTTGACATGAATTGTTCCCCTGCAACAATCTTGCCCCATAGGCTTATGTGAGGAATGCATATGTGAGATATGTTGTACAACTTAAGTTTTGTAAAACCTGGTTTTGTGTTACTTATGTCCATGATTACAGTTAATTGGTTTGTGGAAGATGAAACGTCATGTATATTCTCATATATACGAACATATGTCGAAACGAACATTTGATCATAATCACTGCCCTCGAGGTCTAAACCTTCTGCTTTACTAGCACTACTTATAACTGTAGAATCAGGATATTTGGTAATATTATCTAATGCCCAAAATATCTTTCTCCTTGTTTTCACAACTTTCTCTGATCCAATTATATAACATACATACTGGTAAATCTGAAGAGAACAGTCTATGCTTGATTTGCTCATATTTCTTTTTAATCTGTAATTGATAAAACAAAAATAAGATGTAACATGTCTTCTTATATCTTTTATCATTTTAAACAGCAGATTTTTCCAACTTTCATTTCATTTTTTAATCTTTTGATTTTTATGCTCTCATTTATTTGCTGTTTTATAAAGTGCAGACAATATTTTGAAGGAATTTTGAAAGAGAATTGACAGAAGGCAAAATGCTATGTATGAGTCGGCTTGTTAAGACCATTATTTGGCATGTGTGTTTAAATTAAGATAGAGTCGAAACAATTTTTACATCCGGTGGCTTTGTTACATATTTGTTTGTTTTCACAGTGATTATAATGTTAACACAATGTTGACTGCTGTACCCCTTGTTTGCACATTTTTAACTATCATATAAAAAAGAAGATTTGGTATGATTGCCAATGAGACAACTCTCCACAAGAGATCAAATGACACAAAAAACAGCTATAGGTCACTGTCAGTCTGTTTGATCTGTTCACACATCGTTGTCAATATAATAAAGTGTTATTCTTCTGACAAAGAAGTAGTGAGCGGTCTAGCTAGCCATGAAACCAGGTTTAATCCACCATTTTCTACATAAAAAAATGCCTGTACCAAGTCAGGAATATGACAGTTGTTATCGATTCGTTTTATGTTTGAGTTTTTGATTTTTGATTAGGAACTTTCCGTTTAGAATTTCCCTCGGAGTTCAATATTTTGCTAATTTACTTTTATGTAGAGTCATGTCGATCACGTGGATGGATACTCGATGTAATTGACTTCTGCTTATGCTCAAGAGAAGATAGTTTGCCAAAATTAGTAAGATATAAAAATGTAAAATATTCAAAAAGCCGTATCGTTACGGGTAACTAAAGGACTGAATCCCCAATAAATAAAGGCAACAGTAGTATACCGCTGTTCAAACTCATAAATCCATGGACAAAAAACAAAATCGGGGTAACAAACTAAAACTGAGGGAAACGCATAAATATAAGAGGAGAACAACGACACAACACTACAATGTAACTAACACACACAGAAACGGACCAAGCATCAGACAAAATCCCACGAGAATAACAAATATAACATCAAAACCAAATACATGAATTTGGGATAGACAAGTACCGTAACACGTCTTATCGCAATGTCAATATACACTCAAAAATAAGAGAAAACAAACGACGCAACGTTAAATTGTAACACACACAGAAACGAACTATAATACAACAATGGCCATATTCCTGACTTGGTACAGGACATTTTTAAAGGAAAAAATGGTGGGTTGAACCTGGTTTTGTGGCATGCCAAACCTCGCACTTTAATGGCAATGTTAAATATAACATAGAAATGACAACATAATATTAAAGGACTACAATACAAATAAATAGGAAAACGTATTAGACAAAGAAACACATGATTAATGAATAACAAAAAGCATCAGGTTTAAAATTTAATACGCCAAAAACGCGTCTCGTCCACACAAGACTCACCAGTGACGCCCAGATATAAAAGATCGAAAGCGAAAAAAGTACAAAGTTGTCCAGCACTGAAGATCAAAAGTTGAAAAAGGTTGTGTCAAATACGACTAAGTGTTTATGCTTGGGATAAGAACATCCTTATTATTTAGAACAATTAATGCTATTGCAAACAGTAAATTTTATCAAATGAATATAACAGATATACATAATGAAACTGAAGTATTAACTCATTACATAAAACAAAACGAATACATAATGAATGACCAACACAGAATAGACACACCCGACTCAGTCCAGGCCTCAACGCAGTAAATTATGAAAATGACGTCACATACGATGGTGAAAAGGCATTACAAATTACGTCACATACGATGGTGAAAAGGCATTAAAAATTACGTCACATTTGAATATATGAAATTTCTGAACAATAAACTTGATGATTTTGAATCGAATACGACATAATTTACTTGCAATAGGTATACCTAGTCTTTTTTGGGGGGCAAATTTACATCAAGTTTTGAAGCTCAATGATAATATAACTCATATTACACATCAGCTATCACTTATTAACAAAGCGAAATATTACTGTCAGAAAAGACAAACAACGATTGGCTTACTGCTGATATATAAAAAAAAATAATTCGATAATAAAATCGGATCAATAACAGGCAAACGGAAAAAATAATTCGGGTCCAGAGTAGACAAAATTTGAATTAATTATGAAAAAATGTAATACACTAGTGTAAACAAAAAAACTTATTATTTATTTTTTTGACTTTTAACCAACATTAGAGAGGTTTAGCAAACGTTCGTGTGCGTGAACGCGTACGTGTAGAACAGAAGTACACGTACCCGTAAGTTTTTATTATGCCACGGTGTGTTTAGCAAAGTAGTACGTATACGTGTACGTGTAAAAGACGTAATGCAAAATATTATCTCATTGGTTGAAAGCAAAGAATAGTTGCCAATAAATATCTTTGTTATATGTTTGATAACTATGGCGGAAAACTTGAAAGTGTTAGCAGCTTTAGAAGACTCCGATGATTACTGCTTTTGTCATTATGTAAAGAGGAAAAGGGCAACTTTCCAGGTATAGAAGTTGAAAAACTTACAAATGAACAGTGTCGATCTTTTTTTAGATTTGATAAAGATGATATTGAAATTCTTCGTCGCGCCCTGCGTATTCCAGAGAAAGTTGTATGTAGTAATCGCACGACGGCAAGGGGTATTGATGGACTTTGCATGGTATTACGACGACTTGCCTACCCTTGTCGCCTTGAAGATCTAGAATATATATTTGGCAGATCAAAAACAGAACTTTCTCTCATTATCAATGAAGTTCTCGATTACATACATGACAATCATTGTCATCTCCTTTCAGACTTCAACATGAGTTGGCTCTCACAAGAGTGTTTATAACGTTTTGCAGGTGCGGTTTTCGATCGTGATGGGCCTTTAGATAGCTGCTGGGGTTTTATCGACGGTACTGTTAGACCAATATGCAGACCACAGGAAAACCAAAGACTTGTGTTTAATGGCCACAAAAGGTCACATGCCTTGAAATTTCAAAGCATTGTTACCCCTAATGGGATCATCTCAAACTTGTTTGGTCCCATAGAAGGACGTCGACATGACGCAGGAATGTTACGTGAAAGTGACATTTTAGCACAAATGAGGGTCCATATGACAACTCCACAGGGGAGAATATTTTGCATCTATGGTGACCCGGCATATCCGGTGACTGATGGATATATAATTGCACCATTCAGAGGCGGAGTCATCTCCAGGAATCAAATGATTTTCAACAAAAGAATGTCAGCAGTACACATTTGTGTGGAGTGGGCTTTTGGGAAAGTTTTGTCATTATTTGCATTTCTAGACTACAAGAAAAATCTAAAGTTATATCTGCAGCCCGTGGGAAAGTATTACAAAGTAGCAGTTCTACTGACAAATTGTCATACCTGTCTTTATGGCAGTGAAACCGGGATATTTTTCGATGTATCACCACCAACATTAGAGGAATACCTATTGGGCTGACAATTTTCCCAATGTTTCCAGATGGCAAATAATTATCGTTATTGCTTTTTAATCATTTTGACATTTCATTGAAGAGCTGATAAAAATTAAATGTTAAGTTTGTCTTAAATTTGTTAAATAGTTTTAAAAAAACCCAAACAATTATCATATACTTGTTGTTGCCTTTTGTGTTCTTTGTATATTCCTAAAGATGACATATAGCTTACTTTTGCGGCAACTCTTAAAAATAAAATGTTTCAGCCCTATTTAATTGTACCTTGTCTGATCATGACTTTTGTGCTGACCAAGTTTTGTTACTGACAACACTTTTAGGGTAATGACACATTACTGATAATACCCCTAGGCTAGTGCCAAATTAATGACAACACCCCTAGACTAGTGACATGTTACTGACAACAGCCCATGGCTAGTGAATGACACATTACTGACAACACACCTAGGTTAGGCACACGTTGTGTGCGAAATGCGGAGGATTTAGCAAGAAGCAGAACCTCATTACCCTTACAGAACAACAAATATCATTCCTGTTTTTCATGCTCTTTGATTTCCATTTGTTTTTAGTTTAATACGTATTGAATATAAAAAAAATCTACGATTGCCAATGAGACAACTCTCCACAAGAGACCAAAATGACGCAGAAAAAAATTAACAACTATAGGTCACTGTTCGGCCTTCAACAATGAGCAAAGCCCCTACCGCAAAGTCAGCTGTTAAAGGCCTCGAAATGACACTGTAAAACAATTCCAAAGACAAAACTAATGAGTCCTTGAGTGTCTTGTTGAAAGGTTTTTCTTTTTGAGAATTGATTGACCTTGTTTTAATATCATTTCGGTTGTCTACTTCTCTTTTGACATACTCTCATAGTTCGATGTATTCATAGTAATACACATATTACAATTCGGAAAGAATGTAGATAGGTATCTCTTGGTTTATCATCTTATAAGTAAGCAACATGTAATACCACTATCCAAACTAGAACTGTGATTAAAATATTTCAGGAAACCTCCGGCCCAACCCTTTTCTCAAATTAAAATTGCTAGAGTGATTTCTTCTTTATGCATACCAGTCATGGCCACACAGTAAACCACATTAAGACACTGTAAAACAACAAATATTATAAGATTCAGTTTTTCATAATAAGTTGTGTTAATATATTTATTATGATTGATGATTTGAAATATGGCTTCTCTATTAATGTCTGTCACCTAAACATTTTTTCAGCAGCTCAAACATAAGTGTTTTTTCTTGTTTGTCATTTTCCAATTTCTGCATCCTTTCATGTTTCTCTAGTTTGAACTTTTCCTCCTCCAATTGAAGTTGCTGTTTTTTAACTTCAAGTTCTTGCCTTCTATATATCAACTCGGCATCATTTTTTTCTTTTAGATATCCAACTATATTTCCGGAACTGTTTCTCTTTGATGGGGTGGCATCGTTAGAATCATCATCACCTGAAATATAGACATAATTTGTTAAAACATGTGTTAGGTTTTGGGCTTTTAAATAGTTGGTCCACGAGTATCATTGGAGACAGAAGAGACATTAAATTTTGGACCATTGTTATGATGATTATAAAATTTAGAATGGTATTGGGGGAATATGTGAAAGAGACAACAACCCTACCAAAGAGCAGATAACAAAGTTTGGAACAAACCAGCTACAGCCTGAGCCTATACTCTCAGTGGTGATTGTTCCTTAACGTTCGAGACTAATTGGCCGTCTTAAACTATATGTTTACTTGCTGACTGTGTCATCTCTGTATATCACATGCTATATATATAATAAGGAAGATGTGGTATGATTTCAAATGAGACATTTCTCCACAAATGACCAAAATGACATTAAAATTAACAACTATAGGTCACCGTAGGGCCTTCAACAGAGAGCAAAGCCTATCACAAATAGCCAGCTTTAAAATGCCCCGAAATGAAATATGCTGTTACCCACCTACGCGCTATGCCATTTGTCCTTGAATTGACGAAATACATAGTTACTTACCACCCCTCCCCTTCCTCAATAAATAAAAGCAACCTGTAAAAGATATAGGAACTATTATTTAAACACTACACAAATAGGTCATGTTATAAGATAAGAAGTATGTACCTTTCTTAGGAGTTAAGTTTTCCATTGCTCTTTTTCTAATTTCTTTTCCCCGATTTTCTTCTGTTTCCTTTTTCTCTTTCTGTTTCTCTTCATCCTCCACCAATGAAAGAATTTCATCCAGTAAAGTTTCTTTCTCTCCATACTCTTCATCAATCCCTGAACTGGAATAATAATATAAAGTTGTTATAAAATTAACAAGAACACTTACGTCACATGCAAATTTTGTAAAAAAGAAATGTTTTTTTTCGAATTTATGTTTTGAATTTCCAACCAGATTTATAAGTATTTCAAAATTTAGTTATAATATAAACATTGCTATGATTTTTTATATTTAACATTTTTTTTTTATTTCACAGTTCATGAAGACTTGATAATACCATAATTAGTATAAACTAAAATATTAGAATCTGACAATTGCAAAATCTATTTGCAACATTTCAAATTGTACCAACTTATTTGTAAAAAAACTACACACAAATGGAAGTATGGCTGCATATGATATACATTTTAAAACAGACTTGTTTGCACTAAAAATTGCTTTAGTGATTTTTGAGGAATAAGGAGAGGGAAGCAGCAATGAGGCGGAAGGGATCTCGAGAGAACGGATAAGAAAAAAGGCTTAAACACTTTCTACCTTGACAAATGCTTGAATAAATTATAAAATGGTTATAAACTTAAAAGCATAAATACCTCTTCAAAGAGTCAGCATTGCTTTTTTTATGCTGATCTATCAGCAAATGTGTTCTCTCCCGGACGCGTCTTGCATCCACCTGCAGATTAGATCTGGTATCTGCTACGGCTGATGCTATCTCGTTCCAGGCAGACTTGTTCTGAAATGGATTTTTAGCCAGGACCTCTCTCAGTAGAACCAGGTCATCTTTTGTCTGGAATCTGACTTGTTTTTTTCTACTGCCACTAGTGAAAGATGTCATATTTGCAGTTTCTAAAAAGGGACAAACAAATTTCAAGAGTTACAAAAATAGTTGATCAACCCCCCTTTTCACTGAAATAAAAAATATTTAAAGCACCAAAAGCGGGGCTTCTCCTTAATAGTTTAGATCTGCAAGTATTTCAAGACTCTTATGAATTTGCATTTTTCTCATTCAATCGTAAAAGACACAATTTGACAGCATCATTAGTTCACGCACCTGCTCACGTCCCCCCTTTTTTAACAAACTTAAAATCAGTGAATTTGCTTCTTGAAATGATTCTAAACTGCAGAACTATTCGTCGCCGAACATGTTCACTATAGGGTAACTATAAAATAATTTTAGAAGTTATTATAATGTAATTTTTGGATAATTGAAAAACCTTCAATATGCCGCCATTTTCCGTCAAATACGTCCCACATTCACGTTCCATCCTGATGTCATAGAAACGTTTTAATGACTCAAAATACTTTTAATACTTCAAGTACATTCTATTGTTCCTGTACATATTCAATTTTATTCACGAATATAATTGTTTTAAGAAAAATAATCCACAAGTTCTTACCTTCGTGTAGCCGCCGCTTTACAAGTTGTCCCTGACTTGTACGTTTCACCGCCAGGCAAAATCAATGACGTAATACGCAGGAAATTGGGTGGTTTCCCTAGCCACACGTACACGCACACGTACAAGTTCCGATGCTAAACCTCTCTATTATATCTGAAACTCCTGGTGGTAAAATCAAAGTCTTATTAAATTTTTGATAAAATGTGACAGTTTTCTTTTAAATCCCCCGTTTATAGCTAGACAATTATCTGATACATGAAGAAAAAACAAATAATATTTAATGATAACTTTTGTAGTCAATCTAATCTTGATGACTCTTGATGGGTATATATCTGCCAATTGAAACGATATTCCCGGGCTTGTATTTCTAATCATTATTTCCTTGATAAATGATGGCTTCTCACAAGGGAGCTATTTAACCAAGAGTTCCAAATTGTCAAGTTGAAATAATCCTTTCGTAAATTTTACAGACGCCATCACTAGTTGGTTGACTGTTACAGAAGATCCGTCATAGATCTTATCGGATATGTTCCTAATGTCGTTACTACAATCCCGTACCCTTCCGGAGCACCTATGATAACCCCAGTTTGGTGGGGTTCCTGTTGCTAAGTCGTTAGTTTTCTATATACATGTTGTGTCTTGTGTTCTATTGTTTGTCTGTTTGTCTTTTTCCTTTTAGCCATGTCGTTGGCAGTTTATTTTCGATTTGTGAATGTCCCTCTGGTATCTTTCGCCCCCTCTTTTACACTAAAATACCTGACACACGAACAAAGGACTTGGTAACATTGAAATATCAGAGAACGCGGAAACAGACAGTTTGAAGATTTTGGAGGTATCAAAAGCATCGGGATCAGATTGTGTAAGCCAACAATTTCTCAAGAAAGCATCTGGAATCTTGAGTTATCCACTGTGCATGTTATTTGACCTGTTTTTATCAATTATCAAATTCCCTTCAGACTGGCAATGTGCTAGTATAATCCCCGTGTTTTAGAAAGACTCTCCAAGTGACTATTCAGACCGATCTCATTGATAATCGCTAATGGCAAAGGCATGGCTAGATAGGTTTTTAGCATATTTATAGTTACCTACTTGCTAACCAGATTATCACAGCCAACGAATCAGGCTCCATATAAGGGGAATCAACCATTAATCAAATGCTTGATGAAATAAATGAGTTTGAGAAGCCATTATATGACGAGGCAGACTTCCCCATAATGGGTTGTTAAGAAAACCAGAAGCTATTGGTATAAAAAGTTATATTTTGTCAGAATCTTATAACAGCTTGAATAGTGATCTGGCAAAACATCCATAAATTGTGGTCAAATTGCCCACTGAAACTTAGCCATGAAAAACCGACACCATGACAAGTTTAATAGAAGGACGAAACTCTTCATTCTCATACTTCTGGCGTAGTAATTTCAGAGAAGAAAAACATGTCTACAAACTACTCAACATGCAGAACGGCCTGGTGCGGCCATATTCTGATATAAATGTAATCAAATGATTTAAAAGAAAATTGTATATACCTCTTTGCTGGATATTTGTTCCTTAATAGTTCAGGCAGTTGAACAGAATAAGTCGATAATAATGTTTTACATAAGTTTCAACAAGAACCTATATCAACGACGAACTCTCAAATAAACCAAGTCTTTTTATGTTTCTTTGTTTAATATATGACGTGGCTCTGTACTATACATCCCGTCATTGTGTTATTGTGCTATGGTAAATTTGTGTATTGTTGTCTTTAATTTTTTGCTGATGTGGTTGGTCTATATGTCATTTTTTTGCTTCTTTGTTACATATTTGGTTGTTTTGTAGTGATTAGGATTGTTTCCCAATGTTGACTGCTGTATTTGTGACATTTTTACCTACTATGTCTGTTTGGTTTGATCGCGAATCATTCTCAATATAATAGAATTTGATGCGACTGTCATACAAGTGAAAGGTTTTGCTAGCTGTAAACCATGTCCAATACACCATTTTCTACATCGGGGAATGCCTTTACTAAGTCAGGGATATGTCAGTTCTTATCCATTCGTTTGATGTGTTTGAAGTTTTGATTTTGCCATTTTCCTCGGAGTTCAGTATATTTGTGATTGACATTTTTCAAATAAACGTTTTTTTTTATCAGTTTCTGTTGTTTGACGATGCTTGATGATAATTTTTAATTTTTAGAATAAAAGGCTACACGTACCATTGCCATACCTTTTCATTTGTTTGCAAAATTATTAATGAGTGACAATATTTAATTACATACGGCATGTTATTCACGATATTTTGAATAAAGGCAACAGTAGTATACCGCTGTTCAAAAGTCATAAATCGATTGAGAGAGATCAAATCTGGGTTACAGAAACACATCAACTATAATAGAACAAAGGACAAGGTACGATTAGGACCGTTTTTTGGCCCCCTCTCCAAATAAGTTTATATTGTCATTATTGATGGTCTTAGAGTAAACACCTGAAAAAATAATGATTTTATTGTGTTCCGGTGAAAAGAAGGTTGCCTAGCAACGGTTTTATTTAGAGTGGAAATTATCACATATTAATTGCTTTATCAATACAAATTTAAATATTTACAAATAATATTGTTTGTCAACGAAGAACTTGAAGTAACAAATGAAAAGTCCCTTTGATTTTTTTTTACTATATGCCTAAAAACGACCTTAGCAACAGAAATGTTGCCAAGCAACGGTTAAAAAAATGGGTGCTTTCCCCCTCTGAAGTATGAATTAAAACATTTAACAGTTAATGGAATGAAAGAGACGTGACTTGTACCACATTTAGACATCGTGTGGAATAAAATGTGTAATCCAGGCAATAACGAAAAAAACTGGAAAGGTTTGAATGTAAAAAAACGATGAGTTTGTTATATTTCGTTTTTTTCACCTGTCACCACCTCTTTTTTTAGACTTTTGTGTAACTATTTTTTATCATAGATAACGCCTTATTTTGGCATATAACTATGTTGTCAGCTGTGTGTGTGTGTGTGTGTGTGTGTGTGTGTGTGTGTGTGTGTGTGTGTGTGTGTGATAGGGGACAGTTAAAACTTTCTGACATACGAATCAAAATCTAAAAGGAATTAGAGAAGAGTGATAACCGAACTGCTAAATGGTGTTTTTCATTCAAAGAAAAAAGTTGCTTTCAAATTATATTACCTATACGCGAAAACGAAACTTCATGCATTTGAAATTACCATGATCGTACCTGAACATTTAACAAAATCGAAAGTATTTTATAGTTATATAAGGTAAGGGTGTATATGTTATATTACGCGTTTATATTTCAAATACTGACATTCTTACCCTTTTCGTTGTTCATTTGAATCATCTACTTTGATTATTGACTTCTAGATTTAATTTTCTTAATTTCCTTTTACTACAGTTTGGTGTCTAATGTATGAAAAGCAGTCAATTGCCAGTGCACGTCTTAAACACCACAGCATTTTAATATGTCGTAGTTGTTATTAATAGATATTTAGATGACGTACCTTGTACTTTGTATCGTACTTATAAAATTATATTGGCAACCAAATACATAAGCAGAATGGTTATATATATACTACCGATATTTATAGCTCATCATATAGATAAAATATAATAAAACTGTAAGTAAATTCTGTCAAGGTTGATTATTTATGAATTGAAGCAGATTCTAAATAAAGCTTAACGAGACAGCAATCAAACGAAAAAAATCAATTGATTGGCAGTTGTTTAATAAGGCCCTTTGAATAAATAACATTTGGTGTCCAGGTAAGTTGCAAACACCAGATTTTCGTCAGATAGGTTTACTAGTAGACTATTTTGTAATAAATGAAACACACTATGATATCAAAAATCGAAAAGAGGTCGAGTAAAGGGATTGTCTTTCAAAATACATATCTTCGCCACGAAAGTATTTATCAAAACTTACAAACAAACATTCTTGGTAAATTTCATTAATTCAGATTTTTCCTCTAAAATCTACCAGATATAGTAAGTAAGTAAAGTAAAGTAAGTAAGTAAATTTTTATTATAGTGACATGTGTAATAACAGTTTAACAAAATACAAATATATTATATAAACAATAAAATAAACCCGACTCATAGGGTCTATAAGTCACTATCAAATCATAAAACATATATCTTTGATCACGGATTTCAAACAAAATAATGAGTGAAAGAAAAATTTAATTCAAAATAATTAATTCACAATGAAGAATCGAAAATTGATTAAAAATAAGATAATTCAAATATCGACTTAGTAAATGTCCAGTTGAATTACCAATGAATTAATATTTATAATACAGAAACGGAAAATATTCAGATTGACTATGAACATGATGAATTAACCATTTTACATTTTAATATTACAGTCAAATTCGCTTATTACTGCCAACTACATGATTAAATTTGAAATTGCAATATACCGTTATCAAGTGTTTCATGTATATAGCACTTCTATGCCGGAATAGAAATATAAAACAAATAAGACTTGTTTATAACAAAACTTTTGAATTACAAATGTATTAAAAGTGTGTTTTATATACATAATACAGATCATGTCTTCTGACTAGCTTTGGCGAACCATCGATTTATATAACTACTAAAGTAGAACACCCGTGCCCTGTCGATGCATCATTTCTAGCTCTTTATAGTATATGCTTGCTTGCTACCTTGAGTTGTTTTCTTAAACGATTTATCAGACTTGCGTACGTTATCTTTTTCTCGGAACATTTATATAATTATTGTTAACTGAACTAGGAGATACAACACAATCAACTGCTTCCGGTTAAGATTTGTTATGTGAATCTATAGTGTACTTATATGAGTTTTGTTGGTGAAAATATTGTTGACACTAAGTAGGGGATATATGATTAATCATGGAATAGAGAGAATAAAAAAACCTTCATTTTGATAATGGAAATTAGTTAATTTGAGATTTTCAAGAAATCATTGATTAGTTTTTTTTGTGTGTGTTGTGTATATGGACTAATTTATAGGAATGTCAACTCGAGTCAAGAATAAAAAAAAATGAGTACTCGTTAATGTTACTAAGCAGCACTCGAGAACTTGCTCGGAAGTGTATCTACAAAATGAGAACGCAATAGATGTTTCAATGTGACGATTGCAAAAGTCGAGTCGAGTTATTCTTATATCTTATATGTTCAATTCGTCAGCTTAAGGTCTAGTACTCTAAATAAGTTAATATATGTATCGCAAAAAGGGTTTCAAAATTAAAAATTGTCCCATTAATCAGTTACCAATTGTAATAGAATGTTCGTTGCTGACATAAAATAGTTGATCTCTGGCAATATATTAACCTCTTTAGCACCACATCAGGCGTTCCATGACCACAAGGTACATAAGGTACACGTAACTGCAGAAAGATGTGTGCCTGTGGAATAAGTGGCCATTTGACTCATTAGATGTGCAAGAACCTTTTACAACCTTATTCATGTTATTTGTGAAGTCAATTTATAGAAAAGTGTTATAGAGAAAATTGAAGCCTCAAATAATATAAAATGATCTCCTTTTCCAAGTGGAAGAAAATGATATTTTTTGTGCAATACAAAGATAAGAATATGTGGTATGATTGTAATAATGAAAACTAAGACATCTCAATTGTGTCTTTCTACATTGTGATATTTGCACTATTGTCGTAGGTAAGGATGAAGGTTGGTACATATTAAAACGTTTAAACCCGCTTCATTTGTTTGCACATGTGCTAATTCAGAAAGCTGATGTTCAGTGGCTGTTTTTTTAATGATGTTTTGATCTCTTTTTTATATAGATTAGACCATTGTGTTTCGAGTGTGAATGGTTTTACACTAGTCAATTTGGGTCCACTTATAGCTTACTGTTCGATGTGAGCCAATACTCCGTATTGAAGACTGTACTTTGAACTATAATGGTTTACTCAAATTGTGATTTGAATGGAGAATTATGTACCTGGCATATAAATAAATTTATGTACATGGTTTACGACTGTGTTTGGAATCATGTCAACTGGAAACGAGCGGTGATGTAGATTTGATCAACAAATACGACCGTTGATCACTGAGGAGTTCTTAAGGGTTGTCGAATATATATAGTCATACGCTTTTTGACAATACTCAATATTTATACAGTGAATCATAAAGTGACATACAGGTTATAACTGATGTAACAATTATTAATAATTGTCCAACTTTTGATGTGTTTGAGATTTTGGTTTTGCCATTTGATTAGAGATTTTTCGTTTTGAATTTTCCTCGGAGTTCAGTATTTTTGTGGAATTTACTTTTACTTCATACTTTTAGCAATTTGGAGACAAGTGTTTGCAATGTTATGGTGCCACGAGATTTGATATACATAATATCCTTCTTGAATTGTTAGTTCCAGATCTCGAATGGCATTTTGTTTGCCTCTGTGATCTCCAAGATGATGTAAACATAACACCGATAATATATTCAAATACACAACAGGAGGAATTTCACAATTAAAATGATCGTGTCGAATTAAAGGGGTCAATTCTACTGGCAATAAATCATATGGTTTGATAAATGTCACGCATTCAATGATCAAATGTTTGCATGTTGATAATAATCCAGCTGATGTTTTGACTATCTGGAAATACGTCTGTTCCGACAAACTGTTTTCATAACTTAACATAATTTTGTCCGGAGTACATTTTGACAAAGTGTAGTTTACAATATCTATACATTCATTGAACCTCTTATGTTTATAAAATAACGATGCCAATAATGACCAAGCAGAATTAGAATCAGGATAAAGTCCTGCCTTGAAGCAATTTAAACTGATCTTGTATTGTTTGTACACCAATTTGTTTCTTTCTGAATAGTTGTTTCCATCTGGTGATTGCATCCAAGACTTTGAAATCAGGGACATCATGTATGTTAATAATACAGTATTGTTCGTATCACTTAAACGTGTGATGATGTTCTTCCTGTTTAGAAAATACAAAGATTTACTTAGTATTTTCGGGTAAGTTAAACATGATAGCGAAGACGATGTCAAATAAGGTAATGATGAAATTCCATGTTCGTCTCTAAACCTTTGAAATGTATCCGTGTGGAAAACGTAAGTCCATAACGAATTGTAAATATCATTTAATAAGTCAAGTAAACATTTATGTTGGTAATCAGTAAACCTGCATTCGAAAAGGTTGTTTTCTGGGATAAAATAATGGCGACAGGTTTTATACTCCACACAGTAAATCAGCCGTCTTAAACAGTTCATAAAACAGCAAATCATATTCCGAGGATGCCATTCTAAAGGACTTGATTCTTCACATAACCAGAACATTATAGTTTTAAGAAAATATGAACAAATAAGATCATAGTGTTTCTTTTGAATAATGTCTTTCAAAATTATTTTCAGCAGTCCGTAACATAATAACTGGGTATGAGAAAAGGAAAAAATAAGTTGCTTTTCTGCCATAGAAAATGATATCCGCCATTCGAAATCTGCATTCAAAGATCCTTTACATCCAATAGGCACAAATAAAACTCCGAGCTTTATAACAGACATAACTAATTTGTTATCTGGCCATGACGATCTAGATCTAGAAAACCATTGTTGAGCAGGTGCTATCCATTCCTTACACCGAAAGCACTCTGCAAAATCAAATAATCCTTTTGAATCACTTTTACATGGCCCATGAATAACCATATCATGTGACAAATTAACCTCACGAAATAATTTACTTGAAATATATGCTTCTCCTTCTACAATCTCTACCAAATGGTTTATACCCCATACGTATATAAGTCGTGGGTTATGCAACTTGAGCTTCGTAAATCCTGGTTTCGTGTCACTAGTATCCATTATTATGTTTCTCTTTGCGAATGATGATACTTTACTCTTGTTTTCGCGGACCTGGAAGTCGTTATCAACAAACATTTGATCATAATCACTCCCTTTGATGTCCAGACCTTCGGCTTTACTCCCAGTACTAATAACTGCATGTTTTTTTACTTGAAAAAAACTATCTACTGCACAAAATATATTTCTTCTTGTTTTCACTACTTCCTCCGTTCCAATGACATTACATAGATACTGGTAAAACTTAAGAGACAGTTCTTTTTCCTCAGTTTCACTCATATCATAAATCTGTAAAAAATAAATTAAAAAAAGATAGCATTACTTTTCTTTTTCACAATGTTATTTTCCTTAATAACATTTGTATTTTTATTGATGAGAAGTTTTAAGAATATGAAAGTCAAAGATGCGTAATTAGGAACTACATACTGAGAAGGAACATATAAATAATAGCCACACCATACCATTGAAAACATAGCTTACTTTTACCGGCACAGCTCTAACACTAAAAATTTCGATGTGGCTGAAGCATAGATCACAAAGTTGTTGATGAAAAGTATGTTTGAATTACAAATATTTATATTAGACATCCTTACCTTTGGCGTGTAAGGATTGCCATGTTTTTAACATACCTGCTTGACTCCGACATCGAAATATTCTTCAAAATTTTGTAAGCTATTTATCGTCTCGATAACAGTTATTTACGAACGCACTTCCTAACAACAGAGACTTTTCCATTTTAATAGATTTCCAATTGAACTATTTCGTGCTTGACATACATAGATATCGAAATACTTTTTACTTGTACGGTTAATAATTATATGAAAATAATGATATTCCTATTTTTATATCAAGCAAATAAAAAGACCATTCGTTATCAGAATAGATAAATGAAGCAACCAATAAACTTTTTTTTATTTTTATTTTCTCATTAGGAACAAACACAAAAATGACATTGAAAAGTAGTATACGTTATTGATTTTAAGCAGATTTAGATGGTAGGTACACGGAGGGAAATAAAATTGTCCATTTTTTTCTGAATTTTAATTTGAACTCAATTTTTTCTGTTTGATTAAAAGTTTATACTTAATTGAAACATATGTTGATTTAATAAAAATCTTGCATCTTTTTGTGGATATAAAACCGGGAAAGTGAAAGGATATTACGTTTACTGGAAGTGGTTCGGCCTAGTAAAAACAGCAAACAGAAAGTAGAAAAAATAGTTTTTACTTCAGGGTTACATAACTTTTTTTTCTTCGTGGCATGACCAACTTTTTTTCCAGATTAAATCACGATTTCACATCAGTACATGATATAAACATGAAAAAAAATGTTTCATTTTTTATATTCTATTTTTTTTAAAATCAGCTATTTTGCATGTAAGAACAGTCAATTACAAGTCTGCAACCTTCTTATCTTCTGTGTTAGTGTTCAACGTAGAAAATTGATATAAAAAACTTTGACTATCTTTGCCACTTCACTCGACAGTGATAAATAAAAAGATTTAACATTATAAGTTTGCATTACACAATGCTAATTAATTGTTAACATTGATATGCAACATTCATGGTTTTATCTGTGTTTTTAATTAGTAACTTATTTTTAAATACAAAATAGAAGTAGCATTAAGCTTTCTTTTTTTTTTAAATATCTAGTTAAGATGACAAGTACTAGAATATTTATTAATTCATTAATAATTCTTTTAATTCATTTTTAACCAAGTTAAAGTTTTTATAGTCGGTTTTATGCTGTATGCTTTTAAACATGTTTTGGTCTATTTTTAACTTTGTAGTATCATTTATGTACGAACTTATGTATATTTTTTTAACATGTTAGGCGCTTAGAATGATTGTAGTGTTGTATAATGCGCTTTAAAAACGCCTTGTTAAAATAAATGCCTTGTAATGTGATCATTCAGTGTGGATTATTGAGAGCTTCTGAACTTTTTTATATATATCACTGTTCTCTGAATATTATCTTCATGAAAATGATTACCATACGCTACACCTTTATTTTGTTTGGATACAAAAACAGTATATTTTTCTAAGAATTTAAACAGGATTAAAATTGACAGTTATACCTTTTGAATTTGAGGTCCAGTAGCTGGATTTCCGATGAGAAAATACTGTGCGATTATCCATGTCGACATTACTTTCAATCATCAATCTAAACCTTTTTGATTGGGTTCAATAATATATCCTCCTGAACTTGAAATTAAAAAAAGAATACAAAACTTTTACCTCTTCATTTTCTTATACCTGTTAATAACACTTCTCTACGAAATGTGTTATCGAAAGGTCCGAAATATCGTGAGCCTAAATCCATCAATTGGAAATACAACTTTAAAATTTTGATGGACTCCGTCAAGGATTATGCCAGGCAATGGGCTAAACATGAAAAGGAAGACGTAGACACTCTATCCGTATGGATTAAGGCAGTGAGGTCGTTAATACAAATCAGAATTAAGAAACTAAATGGGTCCATCAATGCCCATGCTACGTCAATCTTTAAAGACCCAAATGTTGCTCAACACTTATCCGACCTCCATGATAAATATGTTGTTGTCCCCGCAGACAAAGCCCCAAATAACATCGTTTTTGTCTGTAAAAATCACTACATTAATTGCTTGATAAACGAATTAGGTATAGACAATTCACTTGGAAACTCAACATATACCCTCACGACACTTACCAAAGAGGAAATCCTGGATAATCATAGGTCTGTTCTTTGTTCCTTTGGTATTTCAACCGAAGATGAAGAACTGGATCTTCCATCACTATATTGGAGACCTAAACTACATAAGTGTCCTTACAAACAACGGTATATTGCTGGGTCTTCCAAGTGCTCCACGAAACCTCTTTCTAAATTATAAACATCTATTTTATCAGCAATCAAAGACGGGCTTCGAAGTTATTGTGAAACTGCCTATTCTAGAGGTGGCGTGAATCAGATGTGGATACTTAAAAATTCCAAAGATCTTTTAGAGTACATGCAATCTAACTATCTTTCATCTTGTAACAGTATTAAAACATTTGACTTTTCTACTCGTCACACAAGTATTCCACATTCCAAACTAAAAGACAAATTGAAAGAGTTGGTATTACTTTGCTTCGTAAAAAGAATGTCCAACGTAGATACAAGTATCTTGTCTTAGGGAGGGATAAATCATACTTTGTAAAGAATCACTCTGATTATTCAAACAAAAAATTCTCTGAAATCGATATTATCAAGATGCTTGATTTCTTGATTGACAACATATTTGTAACGTTCGGAGGACGTGTTTTTCAACAAACTGTCGACATCCCAATGGGAACAAAGTGTGCCCCTCTACTTGCCGACTTGTTTCTTTATTATTATGAGGCTGACTTCATGCAGGAACTTCTTAGGAAGAAAGATAAGAAGTTAGCAATATCCTTTAACTCTACTTTCCGCTATATAGATGACGTTCTTTCACTAAACAATTCAAAATTTGGTGACTATGTGGAACGCATCTATCCCATCGAATTGGAGATAAAGGATACTACAAATATAGTTAAGTCGGCTTCATATCTTGACTTACATCTAGAAATTGACAATGAGGGTCAGTTGAAAACAAAACTTCACGACAAAAGAGATGATTTCAGCTTTCCAATTGTGAACTTTCCATTTCTAAGTAGCAGCATTCCAGCAGCACCTGCATACGGGGTATATATCTCCCAATTGATACGATATTCCCGTGCTTGCATTTCCTATCATGATTTTCTTGATAGAGGGTTGCTGATCACAAGGAAGCTATTAAACCAAGAGCTCCAAATGGTGAAGTTGAAACCATCCCTTCATAAATTTTACGGACGCCATCACGAGTTGGTTGGCCGTTATGGAATAACCGTTTCACAAATGATATCGGATATGTTCCTTACGTCGTAACTACAATCTCCTTCCCTTTCATGAATGTGACCTACCGAATTAGACTATTTACCGGATTTGTAATCACATAAGTAACACGACGGGTGCCACATGTGGAGCAGGATCTGCTTACCCTTCCGGAGCACCTGAGATCACCCCTAGTTTTTGGTGGGGTTTGTGTTGTTTATTCTTTAGTTTTCTATGTTGTGTCATGTGTACTATTGTTTTTCTGTTTGTCTTTTTCATTTTTAGCCATGGCGTTGTCAGTTTGTTTTAGATTTATGAGTTTGACTGTCCCTTTGGTATCAACTTCAGTGGTTACCAACAGTAACTGAGTTTGTTAAAAAGACCAGCTATTGTAACAGCTTTCCTCATATTATAGCAAAACTGTATGACAAAAAATTGATTTCAGCTTCCAAATTGTGTTCGTGTTGCTTAATCTTTTGTTTTTTATGTTGTGTCCTATGTGCTATTATTTGTCTGTTAGTTTTTTTTTCCTTTAAGGCCATGGCGTTCTCAGTGTATTTTCTATCCATGAGTTTGATTGTATCTCTGGTATCTTTCATCCCTCTTTTTAGAATCAACATACAAACTTCTAGTGCATATGAAGCACACATTTCTCAACTCATACGATATTGAAGAGATTCCCGCTTGGGCATTGAGCACATTGAGCAATGGTTTTATCACAGCATTATTATTGTACCCAAACGTTTTTCAAAATTAACCAAGACCTAAATTATTAACATACAATGTCAAATTCACAAATATTAGAGGATGGTCTTGGATTGTAGATTTCTGATGATGACGCTGTGTGTCTTTTTTTATTTTAATAGTTGTCCTGTAATTTGTCTTGATACGATAATGTCTCTTATGGTCGTAACACTCTCGACGTGATGGTATATTTGTTCGTTAAGTGTCTGAGTTGTTTGTGTGTTGTGTTGACGTTGATGACACGGCAGGATGCTCGCAGAGATAACAAAATAGAGTTAGGAACCTAACAGAGTGGACAGAACGTAATACATATGTTGTTAATAATAGTGAACCATTTATCTTTAACTATTCTGCCAACATTTATTGATAACAAAGCATGTTCCCATACACAGCCTGTCGATGGCATTCTAGCAGGGATGTTAATAATCACTTGTTTCATATTAAATGAAAATTTCTTTACTACATTTTTTTAAAAATATTCGTTTGATCAGAACAATCAAAATTTTATTTGAAACGATTATAAATGTGTAGAGCTAAACTAATTGAAATATAGAAAAAAAACCATGTCATTTTGTTTATTTTCTTTTGTTACATCTTCTGACATCAGACTTGGACTTCTCTTGAATTGAATTTTAATGTGCGTATTGTTATGCGTTTACTTTTCTACATTGGCTAGAGGTATAAGGGAGGGTTGAGATCTCACAAACATGTTTAACCCCGCCGCATTTTTGCGCCTGTCCCAAGTCAGGAGCCTCTGTCTTTGTTAGTCTTGTATTATTTCAACTTTTAGTTTCTTGTGTACAATTTGGAGTTTAGTATGGCGTTTATTATCACTGAATTAGTATATATTTTTTTAGGGCCAGCTGAAGGATGCCTCCGGGTGCGAGAATTTCTCGTTGTATTGAAGATCTGTTGGTGACCTTCTGCTGTTGTCTGCTCTATGGTCGGGTTGTTGTCTCTTTGGCACATTCCAAATTTCAATTCTCAATTTTATATAAATCGAAAAACAAAGCATATGGGGTATCAATCATTGACACAAAGTCAGTATATGCAAATGTAAAGACCTTCTTTCGTCATTGCTCCAAAAGTCTGCTACCCAAACTAAGTTCTCCATAGAAACTACTGAAGCACCCAATTTATCATCAGAGGCTCTAATACAAGAGAGACCTGCAAATGCTTTTCCTTTCGCCATGGAAAACAATCTTCCTAATAATCAGGAAAAGACCAGTGACTTATTTTTTCTTGCAAACTTGGTGGCAGTGACAGATATACAACACCGTCGTTCTGTGATGCTAAACTTATATCCCTATTTACCTCCTATATATAAAGTTAAGTACTAGGGACAGCAAGCAGAAAAGAAATGCACTTGCCGGCAACTTTCTACAAAATTAACAAACCAAGGAAATCCTGAGACAAAATATTCTCTCGCAGAATACAAAATCTGTTCACAACTTGTCAGGGAGTATAAGAAATTCCAAGGAGTCAGAGTCAACTAATAGTTATCAAAGGTACCAGGATTATAATTTAGTACGCCAGGCGCGTGTTTCGTCTACATCAGACACATTAGTGACGCTCTTATCAAAATAATTATCATGCCAAAAAAGTCCAAAAAGTTATGCCAAATACGGCTAAGGTAATCTATGACTGGGATAAGAAAATCCTTAGTAAAATTTTGTAAACAGGAAATTTATAGAAATGACCACATTATTGATATTCATGTCAACACCGAGAACTTGACGAGTCAACTAGGGACAAGAACTGACTTCACTTTGTCAAATTTTTTTAAAGCCTTATCAAAATCTTAAAATTGATATACAATGATTCTAAGGTTATGTTTTTCACTGAATATGTATGCAAGCATTCAAAATCATTTCCGGAGGCAAACAAACCTGAAATATGAAAAAATGAATAATTTTGAAGGTCTTACATATACCAGATTTGTATGCAGGCATTCCGACCTGAAAAATTCTAGTATACACACATACACATAGAGTGATCAGAGGAAGAAATGCCATTTATTATCCCAATTAACAGTACAGCATACACTAGACCTGTATGCAGGCATGCATACATAAGATATGTAAATTTATAAGATAATTGAACTTTCAACAGACACCAGCCCACAAGGGTGACTGGGGAATATAAATATGGTTACTTGGTCTTCTCCCGACCGGCAGTAAAACACTTGCCGAAGTGGGGCGTCCGTCTGGCTGTGCGGGATGGATTAAGTTCGCAGTCACGTCCGGTCAGAATGGGGACGTTAAATCCGATGTCTCGTGTAAAGTGAGAGCCACGCTCTTTGCACGTTAAGAACACTTACAACAACTCTTTTAGGGCCTGTAGGTGGCCTGTTGCAAGGCGAAAGTTCTGTCCCTATCCAGTATACGCTCATTTTCCAGTGGCAGTCCAAATTTCCCCGACCATCATTCCAAATGGCCTCTTTTATGACAGGACCTACCTATCGTATTTATTGTGAACTTGTTCTTGTCCTGAATATGCACGAAATTTGTGCCACTGGACGTTAAGCAACCAACAATCAATCAATCAACATAAACCAGGTCCGTAATAAAGGAATAAAGACCCGTCAAATACACGTATAAGAAAAACTATTACATTTACCAAATAGTTATTTGAAACATCTGAAATTTTGATAGGTAAATGCTGTGTTATAAATATATATGTCGTGTACAAGTTGCAATTTTGTACAGGTTATAACATGTACAAAAATATTGTACATGTTATAACTTGTATAATGCAAAAATAAAAAAATATAAAAAAAAATAATAAAAGAGCAAACTCACAATTATGACAAAGGGTCACCATTTTTCAACGCTTAACGACTTATTCTGCCACCGTAGTCACCCAAAAGCGTCTTTTATATTTCGCTTCTGTTCAACTATGCATAGAATCAGTCTCTTGCCTTTAATCCATATCAAACGTTAAGCCCTAATAAAACTGATTTGATTTGAATAACAATTATAAGAACAGCACTAACTGAAAATGTATGTTCTTACTTTATTAAAGGGCCTCGGTTGCTTTTAGTCTTGTTTATTTCGATGTCAAATTTTCCTTTGCACACAATTAGTTTTGTATTGTCTACATTGTTATTGTTATTGACCAGCGCACATCCCTCACGACATGATCATGACAGAGCTTTCTCAGTATCAGTTTCGTGGAATACAATAGCAAGGTTTAAATTTAACTTCCTTATACTTTCTAGTACTTTTTCCGTCCTATACTTATTTTATATTGTAATTATAAGCTATCAAATGAATCAATAAATAAACCATCGACAGTTCATCATCAGACTATAAAGATGAAAATAAACTCATCATAGATAGATACCAGGATTAAAATTTTATATTTACGCCAGACGCGCGTTTCGTCTTCAGAAGACTCATCAGTGACGTCCGAATCAAAACATGTTTAAAAGGCCAAAATAAAGTACGAAGTTGAAGAGCATGATACAGATATATACTAAACGTTTATCAATTCCTGTGTTTGTGAGCATATGTCTTAGACTCCAGAGGAAGAATGAACGAGATAATAAGCCTAAGTCCAGTGCTTGTACGACACCTTTTGTTACCAGTACGTTGGAATGTCCTGCGAGTCAGGCTTTTAAGTCCAGTTATTGTGATAACATGGAGGAATATGAACCCTTTATGTCTGATTGGTTTGTTTCTATTGTTGATGATTCTACTCTTTAGCCTATTAAGATTTTACGGTACACTTGAGCTTCTCAGTCGTAATTGTTAGAAGGTGTGCTTCCTTTGTCCGAGAAGACGTCTGTTGGTGCCTCCGTTTTGTTACAAGGTGTAGAGTTAGGTTGTATAGATGTTCCCCTTTATCGTATTTATCTGAAGTCAGATTTGATAAATGGATCAGTTGTTGTGGGTGTTCGTCCCAATCTCCCTGTGAGGGTATTGCATTATTGATAGGAAATGATCTAGCTAGGAACAAATTGGCTGCTGAACTAATTGTTACCAGTGAACTGGTGGTGGATGTTAAATCACCTGATGATGATGCTGAATTGTATCCAGCTTGTGTTGTTACTAAGGCGATGGCTAGAAAGCAACAACATGCGGATTAGCAAGAAGATAAGTTTGATTACATCATGTACATGGACTTTTCTGACACTTCCCTAGCTGACGATCATGTGTACATCTACTCGCTTTCTTGAGGTTATTTCGCTAAGAAATATCAAGACACCAACTATTGTCAAAGTGCTTATCAAATTTTTCACGTTAGTAGCACTTTCTAAGTCTATACAGCCCGACCAGGGATCAAACTTCATGTCAGGTTTATTTCAGCAAGTCGTGTACCAGTTAGGGATTGCTCAGTACAGATCAAGTGCTTACCATCCAGAATCTCAAGGTGCCTTAGATGTCATACAAGTGAGAGGTTTAGCTAGCTATAAAACCAGGTTCACTCCACCATTTTCTACATAAGAAAATGCCTGTACCAAGTCAGGAATATGACAGTTGTTATTCATTCGTTTTATGTGTTTGAACTTTTGAATTTGCCATTTGATTTGGGTCTTTCCTTTTTGAATTTTCCTCAGATTTCAGTATTTTTGTGTTTTTACTTTTTAGAAAGTTTTCATCAAACATTGAAGATCATGATTAGAACTTTTTGTCTTCACTTTGACAGAGACTGGGATGATGGAGTTCACTTCCTACTTTTTGCAGTCCGAGAGGCTGTTCAAGAATCCCTTTGTTTTAGTCCCTTTGAGTTGGTATTGTGTCATACTTTAAGGGGATCAATTAAAATTGATTAAGGAAAAGTGGCTTACTGAACATACTGACTTGAATCGTTTAGGCTATGTATCTAGATTTAAAGAAAAATTGTATACTGCTTGTCAAATAGCTCAGAAAAACTTTAAAAATGTACAGAACAAGATGAAACATGATTTTCCCTAAATACTAAACATTTTCATATCAATCAATATCTAAAAATACAACATTTCAAATAGTAAATCAACAAACAACCCGATGCACGCATATTACCTTCAATAAGGATACAGCGAAACAGTCCACAGCTTTTTAGAAAGCTCAAATTTGTAATTTTCAAAGTGTTTATCATTGATGCGTTTTAATTTTAATCTGTGTCAAAAAAGCGTTTACCAGAACGTACTAGGCGTTTGCACATAACGTAATAGGTGATTGCACATAACGTAATAGATGTTTGGACATAACGTAATAAGTATTTGCACATAACGTAATAGGTGTTTGCACATAATGTAATAGGTATTTGCACATAACGTAATAGGCGTTTGAACATAATGAAATAAGTGTTATACATAACGTAATAGGTGTTTGCACATAACGTTATAGGCATTGGCACATAACGTAATAGGTGTTTGCACAAAACGTATAATTTGTTTTCCCATAACGTTATAAGTGTTTGCACATAATGTATTAGTTGTTTTAACATTATGTAAAAGGCATTTGCACATGACGTAATGAATGCTAACAGAGAGTATCAATTGTTTTGCAAAACTCATATGAACTATACCATGATGTAGTAAAAAAGATACATATGTATATACACAACATAAAGCCGTTAGAGTATAACATCATGAAGTTTTCATAGAACAAAGATGCAACAAAACAAAACATTTAGATCATTCCGCATCACAATCAAATGTGTGACAGGACGTAATAATTAACTGACTTACTTAAGGTGGTACCTAACACTAAAGGGAGATAACTCTGTAAAATCAGCAAAACGTTTTAATTATGTTGCGTTGTTAAGGGAATATTAAGCTTCTCACTGACCAAAATGAGTGATTGTCAAATTTCTCTGTAACCAGTGTAATTATTCTGATAAATTGGTTGGTTCAATTTTTTTGAAATTTTTATATTTTTGTCAAAGGGTTAGGAAAATTTCTTTGCCAAAAAATTGATGAAAATTAAACCAGCCAAATTGATTTTATTGAAAGTGTTGGGTACCACCTTAATAGAAGAAGAGACACAACATAGAGACAATATGAAAGAATGTAAAGGTGGTTGATCATAAAATTTGGAGATATTCACAGAATATATAGTAGTTACAGCATAATGTAATGCCTCTTGCAAACAACAAAGTTTAGCAATGACATGTCAAAAAATTGTTTGAACAAACAATTAATCAATTTGACAAAACACAGAGATGCAGTGTCAGGAAATAAAGGCATTTGCACATAACATAAAGAAGAAATGACAGGACTTAAAGGCAAAGCGACAAAACACATCAAATAATTACACTATAAGACAGTTCCGGCGTTCCATATCCTTGTGCCAAAACCAGATAAAACCTTTCGTTTCGTGACTGGTTTCAGAATAGTAAATTTAGTTTCAAAATCTGATTCCTAACCGTTTCCAAGGATAGACGGTTGTATTGACAACATTGCCATTTGCCATTATCAAATTTCCTCCTCCTACAAATAGAAAACAACTTATGAGATATTTAGGCATGATTGGATTTTACAGGAAATTCTGTTCAAATTTTGACTCATCATATACGGAAAGATTCAAAACTTATCTGGAGTGAAATTTGTCAAAACGCTTTTGAAAATAGCAAATCACTTTTAATTAATAGTCCAGTTCGGACTCCAGACTTGAAAAACAATTTAAACTTGCTGTTGATGCAAGTAGTGTAGGAATTGGAGCTGTTTCATATCAAAAGACAGATGATAATGTTGATCAACCTATATCCTATTTTCCTAAGAAATTAGATAAACGTCAGGCTCATTATTCAATTATTGAAATATATATCTCATAAGAGTGTTTTGCAATGTTGTCAGCACTTCAACATTTTTATGTATATTTGAATACCACTGTATATCCTATTCTGATCATAATCCTCTCACCTTCATACATAAAATGAAAAACAAGAATCAGAGGTTGACTAGGTGGAGTTTATTGTTACAGGAATATGATGTTATGTGTAAAACATATTAAGGGTAAAGATAATGTTCTTCACAAAATAAAAATTATTTTAACCCAAAGCAAGAAATTTGTATCAACGATTCCCATTTTTATAGAAAAAGCTCTGTTTAATGAGATGGTGAGGACGATCTTTCAATTGGGAATTTTATTCGTTTTCTTTCATGTTTATACCGAAAGAAAGAAGGACAGATTTGTGATTTATGATTTTATAAAATTTCATCCGTTGAAAATATGTAGGATTACCAGTTGTGCTGTTTACTCCAAGCTCTGTTGTAAGACATTGCAAATAATGGCTTTTACATATGAAGACAATATTATTGGAAGCTTTATCTGCTGGAACAACGACATATTTGTCATGTAAAGAGGATCAAGCATCCACGACCTCTGATTCTTGAAAGGGTTAGAAATTTTTGCACTTAGTACATCGTAGTTTCTGAATGCGCTTCTGAATGCATGATCGAAAAGCTTTGATCATTCAAACAAAGTGTCCAGTTCTGGGTCGTCTGGTTTGCTCTTTACCCATTTTCTTGGATAGTTCTCAACTGCATCCATCACTATCCTGAAGTTATTTTTCCAGTTGAAGGGCTGGGGTATTGTATATTTTGCACCCTTGGCTAACAGCTCTCTTAGTTGTTCATTGGTAACGATACCAAGGTCACTAGTTATAACATGATCAGCTGGACTATAACTATATTGTGACAATGAACATGAGCAAGCCGGAAGCTTGCATGTCATATCTTTGAGGTTTATGGCCTCTAAAACCCTCTTGTGGTTGAAAATAGTAGATGCAATACATTTGGTGTAAGTATAAGAAATTACAGGTGTAGCTTTATTTTTGAAGCAATCAGGTATAGGTTTTTATACAGAATTCTGGACTAGACGAAATACCTACACCACTAATGATGTCATTTCATCCATAGAGAATGGCTGTTCCCAACTCTCTTATCCAAAAGTCTTCTCTTTGTAATCGATTTGGTGTACTCAATACGGGATCATTTGTTGAATGATAAATTTTCTCTATAATCTGGACTTTCATTGAAACAATAGAATAGCCAGGCTGATAGAAATGTTTATAGAGAAATTTGTTGATATTAGGATCATTAACATTAGACCGACGTAGATCAATCCGAAAATGAGTAATTCAATACCGTACACAATATAAGAAGCAGTGCAATTCAAATTCTCATGACTGTGTGTATTGTAACTTTTGGTGGTCAAATTACTTTGAAAGTGGGTATCAGATATTAGTATATCACAAGTTTTACAATTTTGCGGTTACATTTGGAATATTGACAGTTGTCATTGAAATCTAATGTATCTGAAAGTTGAACAGTACAGGGCCGAATATAACCAAACTTGTCTGAATTTTTATAGTTCAACGAGGAATCAGAAGAATGCACATGTGTCATTTTCATTACTTCATTTAAGATGATCATGGGAACACCTGATAAAATTGATTTTGTTGTGTACTTGACAACATCCGATTAACATCTTTTTATCCTGGGCGGCGTGTCATCCAGTATTATATTTGTGATTCTACTAGTTTTCATGCTGTTAGGCTACCGGACTGGTAGAATCCCCGGGAACAGATTGTCCATCAGCAGATATTCCAGTCTGGTGGTGATAGATAAAGGCCACAGTAGTATGCCGCTGTTCAAACGTCATGTATCGTTTAAGAGAAAACAAATCCGGGTTACAGACTACAACTGAGTGCTACAAAAAACCAAGACGACAATGCAACACACACAGAAACGAACTATAAGATAACAACTTCCATTTTCCTGACTTGGTACAGAATATTTAATAAAAAATGGTGGGCAAGCCAAATCTCCCGCTTTTATGGCATTGTTAAATATAACACTGAAATGATAACATTACATGACGGACTACAGTACAAATAAATTCAAGAACATTACGGACAGAGAAATACACAAATAAACATTACAATAGGACATATCGACATGCTAATTGAAAATTGTAGTAATTATCCATTAAACTAAACAATTTCTATGTAATATTATTTTTTAAATTTCTATATCACGGCCGACACTCGGCTAACCGAGAGATTGGTCGGTTAATGTATGCTGAGTATGCGGCTATATCGGCGGTTGGTCTGTTAATCGGGTTGGCTAAAGTCTGTTAATCAATTGTTATCGAGAAAATCATTGAACATTCAGCATGTTTCATAGTATAACTTTTTAAATATATGTGTATCATAAAAATTATTCATGTCTAACAAAACAATTCAATGTACTGAATCCAGTGGTGTAATTATTATTTTTATAGCTTCGATATACGATCTGTAAAATGAAAAGGCGGGTTACTCATCAATAAATTTATACACATTTTACACACACAAAATGACACGTTGGTTGAATTTACTTGCATGCAATATTTTGAACATCGAAAAAAGACAGGCATTATGTTTGTTAACCATATTGATATCATTGTGTGAAAAATCTGTACGAAAATCTGTATTTTTGTGACATAAATCAAACTTTATTTAATACCTGGTCTGTTAATGGGTCGGATGTATAAAACCCGGTCTGTTAATTGGTCTGTTAAGAGTTATGAATGGCAATACAAGTATAATTTGATTGATATATGGGGTGTTATCGGATCAAATGGATAGGCTCAAGACGAGCGGCTAAAATATACGGAAACAACACATGAGCGATGAAACATAAAATATACGGAAACAACACATGAACAACGAACAAATTAGGCAATTGAAAATTGATAAAAAATGGTTTTAAAAAGTGTAATATTATCATGTGGGTTCTGTTTAATTGAATGACACCAATTTGTCACCTACATTGGTAACCAGTATATAAATCAGAGATAAACGTCGTAATGTAACTAAACACCAGTAAATAAAATATATTCAGATGCTAAAATATAAAGAACAGAGAAAGAATAATGAGCAAGATAAATAAAATGTAAAGAAAAGTGACATAGCAATTTAAAGAAAATAGAAATAAACAACACCCCAAATCCGGACCCTCATAGTATACACGAGAATCTGGATGAAGACACATAATAAAGAATAATAGATAAGGACAGTAGAGAGTGATGCATTGCTAAAAAAGAGAGAAAAAATAATAATTGTTTAAGAATACAGACATGAAACACCCCTGGGTGTTGAAACAGTAACGGATTGCGATGTACTCATATTGGTGACAAATGCTAGAAGTTTACATGCGGACAACTACAGTTCTCCTCTGCACTTATGTAGAAAGTAACTAAACGGAATAAAATGAACTAAAACTTAGGATAACAAAATGTAGCTGCATTCGCTCCTTTCCATTTACTTCTTTAGAATGATTTGTAAACAACAGATGATTAAGTAATAGAAGAAAATAACCAATTGGATGATGCTGACAAATTAGGGTTAAACGTCCAGTGACAAATATCATGTGCATATGAGAACGACAACACGTTATATGTACCCTGTGTTGTATTAAAAAGACTATTTCAGTCGGATTTGAGAACTGGCTACTTTGAACAGACACTAAAACTAAGGCTGATTGAAAACGTTAATAATAAATTCATGCATATTTCAGCGGCCAATCCATATCACGCTATATTGAAGTGACACAACCTTCAATAAAATGCAAAGAAACTCAAAATAAAAATGCTCTAACTAGAAGGATACTGTTGCACCGTATTGTCATTTTTTTTTTACTCAAGAGCATCTCATTCTTATCTTTTTCAATGGGAAAATATAAAGGTAGCCAAACTATTGTCGTGGCTAAATAACTCTTAACTGACCCAATTTCAATTGTCCAACCCATTAACAGACTTTATTCCCATAATTTTCACTAAAACGTGGTATTACTCACGTTTATTACAATTATGAAATATTTACTAATGTCAATTTAATTTTTAGAACCAAAGTACTAATTTCTGTCCTTTAGATGATATCTAAAATTGTTTGTTTCGCCTTTTATTAAGGAAATTGCTATGCGTATAAGCATAAATACAACATACTTGCGCAACGCCTTTTAACTTTACTGAAAACTGCGCAGACTATAAAATGTTTTTACAGATGGAAAATGTTCTATGATAGATATCATTTTGTCAGACACTTTACTTTTTTTGATTTGGTTCTTATAATATGCCAAAAATCTGTATATTAAATAGAATTTAACATTAAATAGTGCGTTTTACTCTTAACAGACGTATAACCAACCCGATTAACAGACCAGTCGCCCATATAGCCGCATACTCAATATAGATTAACCGACCAATCTCTCGGTTAGCCGAGTGTCGGCCGTGTATATGCAAGACAATACTTCTTTACTTGTCTACATTGTTTTATATAACCAGAAAGGACTTTTTATGGTAAATGTTTTAATCAAGTCATCAAAATGATTAAAAATGTGTTCTTGTTGCTGGGTGCTGACATAATATAAAAGAAGCATCATTGTATTTGAAACAATTACCTTAGATTCAACTAGCAAAACAGTAAGAATATTACGCTTACTATAAAAGTTAGCATATTGCATGTACTAGGATGTTGTGCAAGGCACTTTTACCGATAAGGCTTAAACCAACTATAGTCATGAATCAATCTATAAGATATGATATTTTCAATAAAATGTATGTGTTACTGATCTCCTTGTTCTAGAACGCGAAAATTAATTTCTACTTAATACAAATTACAATTTCGTAAAGTTTTAAAATATAAGTTAAATTGTAATCTCTAAACACAGCAAGTAACGGGTACATTTGTGTACTTTAATATACCAACGGGCGTAGGTTTAGCCTCCATCTATTCGAAGGATAATTCTTCTTTTTTTTCTTTTTTTTTAAATCTCTTGATTTCCATAATTTGCTTCTTACATTGTCTTCAACAAGTCCAAGCTGCTTGTGAAGAATAAATATTATTTTCAATTCTATTTTATTTATAAATAAAACATCAATCTAATAATTATTTGTTAACATTAATTAAAATTTTAACTTCTTCTTACTTCTTTGAAATTTTACATTCGTTTTGTAAATTCTCCAATGAATAATCAAAACACGTCATGTATTTTCATTTTCTGATCAGATACATAGTAGGATTTATAAATTGAAAACCAAATAATAGTAATAAGATAGCTAAAGCAAAATTAATATTTATCAGATATTTTATAGCCAAACACATTATCTTTCAATGTGATAGCTTTTTTATATGCATTATGTCAATACAGCAGATATTCCAGTCCGGTGGTAATAGATAAATAGATAAAAGTTTTTTTTAGATAAATTATGAATTTTTCTCCAAACATCGTTGAAAAAAGAACATGACATAAAATAATGTGGATAATTTTCTGAAGGAAATCATTTGTTACATACATCATCGTCTGTTTCCTTCTATTTAAACAATAACTTTTTAGTAGGTAATATACTTTGTAAAATTTTCCATCGATACATCTTCAATTTATTTTCTTCTAAATAGTAAAAAAATAAAGTTGTACAATGGTTTCAAATGAAACTCTGTCTGTAACGGTAATACATTTAACCATACATTTATACCAATAAGTTTTACAACTTTCTTCTTTACTAGTCTGTTATATTTATAGATTGTCGTTGATCATCTCAACGAGATTGATTTTCTCGCTTGAGCCGGGAAGGCAAAAGCGAGAAAGGCAATCGAGTTGAGATGACCAATGCTATTTTACCTATAACGACGTTGTTAATTTCATGTCAATTTCGTTAGCAACGCCGCGTTCCTGCTAGGTTTCTAGCGATAATTTTCCATCTCAAGCGAGAAGCATGATATGAAAAATTATCACAAAAAAAGATCAAAGAAAAATTCAGAAAATAGCGATGAAATATCTTATTTGACAAAAGAGAATTGTCAATACAATAAACACTTATTGACAAACATTTATTTTTTTTACATAGACTATACTTCCCGTGGAATCCTCTGATCTAAGACATTGTAAAAATCTTTTGGAATTGTGTTTTTAGGGATGTCAACTCAGCTGTTCAGTTGGATTTATTTTAATTTTTTTTTTCTAAAATATCAAATTATCTTTTATATATATAATTCTTGTTATTGAATTTACTGTATCTATTCCCACAACTAATTTGTTTTCTAATTTCGTAAAAGTTTTTTTTCATCTGTCTGTCCTCCTCCGACTTTCATTCAGCCTTTTAATACATTCTTATAAAATTTTGGAATATTCTTCTTTGTATTTGCTATTCCACTGATCCAAATAACAATAAATAGCTAGAGTACTCAACAGTCGTTTACCTAAAAGGTTTTCAGTAATTTGTGGTAATAAAATCCATGAAATAATAAGTTACTAATAATACATAGATCATGTAGATTACGCTTCTTCAAATCCAAAACGTCACTACAGACACGGGCATAGCGAACGAGTTGGGATATATTAACACTGTACGACGGTGCCCAATAAACATTACCGTCCGAAAAAGGAAAAACAACAATATGCAAGGAAAAACCATCCCTTTTCCCGTAAAATTTTGTGGAGAGTTTCTGGTGTAACACTGACATATTTGAATACTTGTAAGGACTTTATTGCTGTTAATATTTGATTTACTTAAGGTACGTTTCTTTTGGTAAATTTCGGCAGTATATCTAGACACTTCTTTATTCTAAAACAAAACAAATATCATCAAGATAACGGAAAGTATTGTTGAATTGACGGGACTTTACTGAGTTTGGCCATAAACTGTGATTCATAACACTATAAGTCTGCTATTTAAGGGTCATAGGATTACCTACAACCAGTTGGTACACGTTATTGCTGAAACGAACATAAATGTTGTAAGGGAAAACATTACAGCTTTAATCATCTCATCACATCTAAAGTAAGTATATCTATGAATAAGAAAGTGTGGTATTTACCTGAGGTTTTTTTTTTTTTTTTTTAGCTAAAAGGAACCTTTAAAATAAAAAAAAATGGACTTCATGGTAATTATAAAGTAAAGTATTTCCAACGTAATACGGACGACATCATGATTAACCGCAATTGAACATATGTTTTAAGCAAAACACACATGTTCCTCTTGTCGTAGCCAAAAGATCATCCTTTTCCTTGTGTTTTTTTTTTTTTATAGTTTTGTCACTTATTTCTGTGTTTTACCTTGCTTTAATCAAAACGACGAGTTGTGAAGCAAAAAATCCTTTTTCTATATCATCGTGCAAGTTCATCCACTGTTAATGGTAACTTTCTCGTGGGTTTTTCGTGTAGTGTTTTTCAACTTTGTTAGTCTTGTTTTTTAATTGGTCATAATGTTGCCTTTCTCATTGTTATCTTGTCTCAAACGTAAAACCAAAAATAAAAATTAAAAAATTAAAAAATTAAAAAAATTAAAACCCCACAGAACTCATAGTAAAACCCGATTTTAATTGATATATAAACCTGGTTTTCTAAAGTACAAATCATTTGAATGAGAGAATGAATATATTATTTGCAAGAGCATATAAATATAGAATAAAGGACTTTTTGTTTTTGATACTGACTTTATCACAGTAAAATATCAGGTGAGCCCAAAACAAAAAGTCCTTTATTCTGTTTATCGGTAATTTAAAAAAATAAAAATTACTTCAATAATAGAGAAAATAAGAAACGAACTTCTTTTTCGCGTCGAATCACGGCGAATCACATTTGACGTCACAGGTTGCATTACGTCATTTGAAATTTTGTCACAGTGCAGTAAACATGGCGTTCTCTTGCACAAAGTATTGAAAAGGAATTATTGCATGTGTTTTATTAATATTCTGCTTTAGACATTTTGATTTTAAACATATTTTATTCATTAAGATATGAAAAGGATTGAGCAACAGGCACAGCCTATAAAAGCTCTCTCCATATTACATGTACAAGGTATAATTCAATCACAACAACTGTATTAAAATAATGCAATATAGTGGAACATGCATGCTACTTGTGAGCACACACGAGCAAATATATGTTAACAGTGATACTTACTAAATGCAAAATATATTTAAATATATAGGCAATTAATCATCAGTTATTTAAAGTACCTTGAAACATGCAAATATCCTTTATAAGTCATTAGAAATATATATATGGCTTGAAAGAGACACTAAGCTTGCTTAGTGGAATAAATAAATTAATGTTGGAGTGTAGAAAAAAAATAAAAAATAAAAATAGATGAAACAAAAATTAAAGTAAGTTTCAAACAAAACGTTGAGTGTCACTGATATATTTCTGAACAGATTTAAAAATAGCAATATTCATATCATATGAAAATAATCTGTTTCCAAAAAGTAGTAATTCAATATTTATGTCAACATTATCAACAATGGAGTAAATGGAATCAAGAAGGATCTGTCTTACATCATTATACTTAGGGCAAATAAAAAAGAAATGTTGGTTATCCTCAACAGGATGGTTACAGTTTGTGCAAAAAGTGTTCTCGGATAAGAACTGATTAAACAAATGAGATTTAAGGTTGCTAGCATTATTTCTGAGTTGACAATGACTTATATTTAGTTTCCTTATCCCATAGTTGAAAGGTTTAAATATATCATCAGTCCTATAAAACTTATCTAGTCCACTTCTAAATATACCCAAACTTGGTGATTTTTGTAAACTCAAAGGAAGACTATTCCAAAGTCTTATAGTGGAAGGAATGAAACTATTAAAATAAGAGCTAGTTCTAGCAAGAGGCGGGTGAAAAGTGTTATTTTCATTCCTCAAAGTATAAGGGGTTTGTCTGGGAAGATATGGCTGAACTAACTCATATAAGTATGCAGGTGTCATCCCATTTAATATTTTGTAGAATAGTATAAGCTTATGTTTATTACGTCTATTCTCCAGAGTTTCTAAACCTAATTCAATATAAAGTTTTTGTCTGGAGGAATTTCGTCGTAATCCTGTAATAATTCTAGCAGCTTCTATCTGAATATTTTCAAGAAGCTCAGTCTCATGCTGGGAGCAATTGCCCCAAATAACATCACCATATTCTAATATAGGTCTAATAAAAGCATAATAAATACGTATAAGTGAACTCCTATCTAATAAGTGTTTAACTTGACGAAGCACAGAAAGACGAGAGCATGCTTTTTTATAAATAATATCAATATGCGTGTGCCATGAAGCTGATGACTGAAATGTTATCCCAAGATGACAGTGAATATTTATTTTCTCAACCTCTTCACCATTTATCCCAAATAATACAGGTGGATGCTCCCTTTCCCTTCTAGTAAATACAATATTTTTAGTTTTCTTAGAATTAAATTGAACAGCCCATGATTTTGCCCAATTTGAGATAACATCCAAGTCATCAGTCAAAGAAGCAGCCGCTACAGCATGATCATCATCTACTATGACAAATAAGGAGGTGTCATCTGCAAAAAGTCTAATATCATTAGCAATGTCATTTACTATATCATTTATATAAATAAGAAACAGAAAGGGTCCCAAAACTGATCCCTGGGGGACACCTGCATGTATACTTCTTAGAGTTGACGAAAAGCCTTCTGAAACTACCTTTTGTTGACGATCCGAAAGATAACTTTCTATCCAAGATAAGAGCTGGTCATTTAAGCCAGATTGTTTAAGTTTAAATAAAAGTCCTTTATGCCAAACTTTATCGAAAGCTCTAGATACATCACAAAATACAAACCTTACATCCCTACCACTATCCATATTACTAATAATTTTATGATATATTTCAATTAACTGATTAACAGTAGAATCACCTGGTTGGAATCCAGATTGAAACTTTGACAAAAGGTTATTACTCCTCATATAATTATACAAATGTTTAAATAAAACTTTTTCCATAATCTTACAAACAATACTAGTAACAGATATTGGACGATAGTTTAGAGCTGAATGTGGGCTACCTTTCCCTTTAAAAATAGGATTAACATGTGCAATTTTCCATAACAGTCGAACCTGTTTAACTGATAGAGACATATTAAATAACTTAGTTAATGGTTTAGAAATAAAGCTAGCAACCTCTTTTAAAATTCTAGGACTGATACTATCAGGTCCAGCTGGTTTATTAACATTCAAAATTTTTAACTGGTCTAAAATTTCTTTCTCAGTGATGACAAATTTGTTTAAATGACATGGAGGAGGCTCATTATTATCAGGAATTTCTGGTTCTATATCAATATTAGCTATATCAGCAAAATGATTGTTCAGGATCTCTGATTTGTCCAATGGATGAATAAAAATTTGGCCATCATGTTCCAAAAAAGGGGGGAATCTCTGTTTTTAGTAAAATTTGAAACAGACTTGGCAATGCGCCACCATTTATCAGGAGGAATATTTTTGTCAATAAGTTGTGATGTCAGTTTGCACTTATAATCATCCTTTGCCTTTCTAACTAAACTGATAATTTCATTACGAATTTCTCTAAATTTTTTCCAGTGATCTGGATTATTTGAAGTTTTCGCTTTGTGGTGAATTCTATTACGATGTCTTATCTTGTATCTAATCAAGTTGTTCATAAATGGTTTATCATTTGGTCTAACTGTAATAGTTTTAGTAGGTATGTATCTATTGACAGTACTTTCGAATGTTTTGACAAAGTTCATATAAACATCATTTATATTATTTGAAATAAAAACAACATCATCCCAGTCAGTATCATTCAACTGGTTTTTAAGACCTTCATAATCTGCACGCTTAAAATCTCGAATTTGTCTTTTAAACGAGTGTTGTTTAAAAGTTTTAAATGAAATTTCGACTGAAACAGGAGAATGAGAACTGCATATCGGTGTAAGTACAGTCACTGATTTAATTAAGTTTTTGCGATTAGTCACACATAAATCAATACAAGTTCCAGTTTGGGTTGTAAAGTTGGTAGACTCCCAAACAACATTTTCCAAGTTTAACCGGTTAAGTAACTTTTTAAAAGAGTTACTTGAGTTTGACATCATATCACAATTGAAATCACCACAAAGGAAAATTGGCAAATTACAATCAAGTGCTTTATCTACTGACTCACTAAATAAGTCCCATAAATTAGAATTTGAGTTAGGAGGACGGTATAAAACACCAACTAAAAATTTTTCATTACTACAATTCCTCACTTCAACCCAAAGTAATTCAAGATTACTTACAGATATGTCATTCCGTATAATGAAATGTAAGCTATTTTTTATATAAATGGTCACACCTCCACCATGTCTATTTCTATCTAACCTAATAGGTTTATGAAACCCATTTAATTTAATTTGGTCATCAGTAATTGACTTGTCAAGATGAGATTCTGATATACAAATAATGTCATAATCGTGTAGTTCATTGTTAATGAGATCTAACTTAGGAAGTAAACTACACACATTATTGTGTACTATTTTCAAATTCTTTTTGTTACTCTGATCTGGACCTGGATTTTGCTCAATTCCAGCAACCAGTAATAAAAACTGTATTATACTACTGAGGACAAAAACATTTTTTATGATTATAGGGAGGATTATGTTATGAATAATAGTATAGTTTACAAATTTACAGATTAATGTTGAAAACATTGATCAGTCAAAACTATCAAAACTTATAATGAATATATAGTGAAACTTAAGCACATGATGTACACTTTGGACAGATCCTTGAAACCAAAAGCTGACGTATACATTAATTAACAGGACACTCAAACATAGACGAGATAAAGTACAAAACAAAACATACATGTACAGAACATACAGTACAGGTAGGGACTTATTTTTATGGATGCCTTAATCCGTCTAGATGTCAGACTGGTCGGACAGTTGTCCCAGTGTAATAAACACCTGCTGTGCAATATCCAAGTGGAAGGTCGTAAATCAATCTGTACCAGCTTGATTAGAATAAAATTTTACCTGTACAGATATATTAGTATTTATGGAGGATAGATAAATGTAAAATATTGTTTTGTATTCAAAGAGAAAGAATTAAAATTAAAATTAAATATAAGAAATAAAATTAAAATTAAATATAAGAATAAAAATTAAAATTAAATATAATTTTATTTTTTTTATAATTTGAAAATGAAATAAAGACGATTTTTAACAATATATTGTGTTGCCAATTATTTCAATAGTTTTGTGCCAATAAACTATTTTGTATTTGTATTTGTAAACCGTAAATATTTCATCTAATTCAAAATAATAAGCCTAATAACAACCAAGACTGTTAAAAGTTAAATCAAATTGTTGAGACTTCAATCCCGTAAATTATACGAGTTTTCGTTGATGGTTATATTATTTCCCGCTTTTAACGTCCTGTTCCTTTATATGTTATTATAAGAAACTCAATTTTAAGTATAAGGCCAACATATCGTATTTATGAAATATATATAGGCATTGTGAATTAAGTTATTTTCCTTTTGATACAACTTTCCCCGTCGGAGCCTCTACATCTATTCACACCTGTCAATCATTTCTCGCAAGTGAAACATTTTGGTCAGACAGATCACTCGTGCTTTCTATTTTGACATATTTCCCGTTAATCTCTTTGAAAGTCAAACAATTGGTTTCCTTTAATACAATATTTATAACGCCGAGATCATATTTCGATTCCTATTTTTTTTATTTTATTTCAAATTGTTGACACTCGAGATAATATGCCTTTCTATTTTCATGTCTAAAATATTTTATGAAAATCGCGGGTGTTATAAATATATTTTACAAATTGTATCAAATCGATACACGAAAATCAAAGTTTAACCTTATATAGTTTATTGACTAAATGCACATTTATACCCCAATGGGGTTGAACGCTAGTCCTACTAGTCATTTTAAAGCTCGCGCAGTCAGTTTGATTTTTTAAATCGATGTTGTATTATTTCCGAAGTTTAAAGGAGGTCTCCAAATAGATTATTTAAATGGGAATCCGGGAAATGACTGATAAAAATAAAACAAAAAAATAGTTAAAGAAGACTAAATCGTGTTTTTATTATACATGTATGTAAATCGATTAAATTTCTATTCTGGTAAATCGATCAAGAGCCTCAAAACTAAAACACAATACTATCAATCATTCCACATCAAATTTAATCATGAATTAATTTTCCCACGGTCGGTCAGTAAGGTCACCTGTGTTTACTGTTACGACATTTCCCGCCATATAAAAATCTCGTGCAGTGGACAAAATCGATCTTTAATATCTTTTATTAGCATTCAATATTATTGTGAGTGGAGTCAAGTTAAAGTTCAACCACGTGCACACGCTGTTGATCACTGATATGGGTATCATGGAATTGTCTTTTCACGGCAATTTTTTCTTTTAGATTGCTATAAAAAAATATAACATACAAGTTTCCTTTGTTACATGGATTGTGCGTAAATTAATATTATGCAAATAAGTTCGGGATTTCGGGATTAACCCTTTCGTGACTTCGTGTTTTTAAGCCCGGGATTTCGAGATCCGGACACCTTTTACCCCCAACCCCCAAATGCAGATCAATTATATTAATTTAGCATAATGAACAAACACAGAAATCTTAAAATAAACTTATGCCCGGGAAGAATCAATATTTTCTTCTAGTGTTATTATTTGCGTTCTATTTTAGTCATACATCTCCAACTTTCGGACAATATTTGTTTACAGTAAAAAGTAAAAACTACAAAGAATCATCATTCTACTAATAATATACAAGTGTTGCTCACTGTAATTATTTTTATCTCGGAACTGACACAACAGACTGAATATTAAATACAAATTTTAGAAATATTTTGCATGTGACTGCGTCAAACTAAAATGTATGCAGCAGCACTTGAGATAGCATTCTGCTAATCAATGGATTTACGTGGAAAATAAATCAGTAAAATAAAAATAACCGTAAGCTTCAAGAAATAGAATACATGTAAAAATATATATGTTTAAACAATTTATGCAAACAAATAACAAAAAGATACAAAAAAAAAAAAAAAAACAAACGAAAAGGAACATAAAATAAAAATAATTTTTAGGAACAAAGAAAATAAATATTAACAGTTGAAATATCAAAACCATAATTAACAAAAATAGGCTATTTTTATTAAACAAAGTTTTCTCCAGTACTTCACCTGTAAAAATATTTTATGTCAAATACGATGTAGAACTAATATAATCAATAAAGTGACTGAGAGGTTAAAATTACAGGTAATCTGATTCTGAAATCAGTGAACCGTAATTTTAGCAACACGGATTAAGATGAAAGGACCATTCACACCTGGATCTGTTGTTTAATGAACATACTACCTACCATAAAAATGTCCGATTATTCATATCCGACTAGACGGATTAAGACATCCATAAAAATAAGTCCCTACCCGTACTGTATATACAAAAGGGAAACATTAATAAATAACAGATGTTGATGATATCAGATATCACTTATCTTGTGATACTGTAATACTATTGAAAAAATGAGCAAGGTCTGTGATCATGCAATAATCTGTGAATTTGAATTACAAAGATGTATGGCAGTAATAATAATGTGAAATGTAGAAAACAAAACAAAGGCAAAATAAATAAGCAAAAGTAGGATAACACTTGGCCTGAATTTCAGACAAAAGTTGAATGAGCCGCAGTAACATTGACTAGACTAATCTATAGAATATGCTTGACAGAAGTTTATAAGCTTGACTTAATTTTCAATTTACGAGTGCAGACAGAAGTGAGAAACACAATTTGTCAAATGATAAGGATTATCTATGTTATAGATTATGGTAATACTGTATATTGAGGGATAGTGATGTATGTAACATCCTTCACAATTGCAACCATTATCCAGTTGCTTGAGTGTAAATCTCATGTGTAAAAACGAGTTAACTCTGGAAGTAAATAATTAAATTTGTATGTTTACAGCTAACCGGAAATATGGAAATATGAGTATTTTCAAAATTAAACCAAATACGTAGGAAACGTATATTTTCCGGAAAATAGTTACAAAATAAAAATAGTTGATTGGTATAAGAGACAAAGAGACAAATCTCATCCCAAGGTTCAAGTTGGTGTTGTAGACAACAAAATAATTATAGATGAACAGGAATTATATAAAAATACATATGGTACTTGACAATATCAAACAAATTTGAAAAGCATGTTCAAGTGATTTTATACACACATTTTATTTTTTCAGTTTTTTGTTTATGTCGTCAAATATTTCAAACCGATGTCTAGTTCCTTCCTCGTCTGATCCATATACATGGCCATTAAAATACCATGAACTGATAACATTGTCATGTTGATACAATCTATTTAGGAGACCCTGGTTGAGTTTTGTTATATCATCACCAATTCTAACTTTGAGTGCTTCGTTTATAGCCTTCTTTTTACGCAGAAGTGAAATTTTGGTATCCATTCTTAAAAATTTAATAAGAACTGGTCTTGGATTCCCTTCTTTCCCTGGTATTCTATGCATTGCAACAACTTCTGACGGGTTGATGTCTAATTTGACTTGGTTCTTTAGTTCATTAAGAAGAGAATGTGGTAGGTCTTCATTTCGATTTTCTGGTAAGTGGTATATTTTCACATTTTTCTTACGTGAGTATTGTCCATTCCAGTTACCAAGCCGAACACTTTCAGTGGCTTTCTTGTTGTTTTCATCAACGACTTCCCTCATTTTCCTAAGATCAGAATGCAGACTAGCATTTTTTTCAAGGAGATTCCCATTTTCAAACTCAATAGTGTTTAATTTGTCATGTAGGTGGGATATTTTCGAATCATAATTTGTTTTTAATTTCTCGACTTCTGACTTGACTTCAGACATAATCTCTTTTTTAATTTGTTTTTTCAAGTTTTCGGATAATGATTTAAATATCTCGGTCACTATCTCTGTAAGGTCAGATTTTTTCGGCACATTTTTCAGGGACTGCTTTATTTCATCAAGTTCGTTTTCAATACAAATACTATGGTCCGAAGAACTAGAGAGACAAGAATGGAGACGTTTTGCTGGATTTATGATATTTTGTTTATCTCCATTTTTCTCTGTAAATGCTGATTCCTCAGCATTATTTGTGTTTTTGGCTGACAGTTTATCGACTTTAGCGGTTGAAATAAAGCTGGTTATTTGTTGTTGTAGTTGAGACATATTTTATGTGGCGATTTAAACTATGTCTGCGATCAATGAAAGTTCACTTTATGTGTACATCTATATGTAAACATTGGCTAATTACTACTCACTCGGTCGTCAATTTTAAAACTCGTAATTTAAACTGCAATCTTTACAGTTAAAGTTCTGCTTTTTTGAATATGTCAATTCAAATTAATTAGTAGTAACATCGATGTAATAGAAAAGACGTAAAGAATATCTCTTAATGCACAAAAACACAAAACTCTGTGCAACAAATTCACATCAAACCTTCATGAGCGCCATCTTGTTTTTCATGACATGACATGCTTTAGACATGACTCTAACAATGGCAAATCTAATAGTAGCATACCGGTTAGTCAGATTTCTTTATTTTTCACAAAGCATCAACATAGAGGGGGATAGGAGGGTCCTGATCCCGAATTCCCGGGTTTAAAAACACGAAATCACGAGGTCCCGAATTTAAATCACAGGAGTTTGAAATCCTATCAATAAGCCGGGGTTAAAAATATACCATTAATATGTCCATTTGAAGTTTACTGTCTTCCTTTAAATGCAATAGTTTTTCAAATGTATATGTTAATGAATGTTTATAATGTTCACTGCATTACTTTGATACTTGTGTTGTTATTTTGTTATATTATGAATACTTATGTAGTATTTGTTATTGTTCACATACCCCTGTTGGGGTCTTTGAGAAATAAAAACTTGAAACTTGAAACTTGAAACAAAGTCGACTATCACAGTAGAGCTTCTCTCAAACTCCTGTGATTTAATGGTGATAGTCGACTTTGGTATATTTTTGAACAAGCTCATTTCTTGTCTACTTCATAATTATTTCAAACATTTTAATAGATGGTGCCCCGGTTACCCCCTTTTTAAAATTTATCTTAGATCCGCATATGAATAAGTTCACTTTTTGTTCTTTGTTCTATGAATATCTGTCTTTAAATTGACAATGAAACCACATCTTTTAAAATTGTATATGATGGTCCCACAAAATGTTGAAAATGCGTAAATTTCATTTGTTTTAGCTTCTCTCACAATGTCTCATGCGATAGCTGTACCTTTTTGGTTACTATTTATGTGTTGCGTTTAAATATGAATGGTAACACTTTATAGTGACTGAACAGGTAAAACAAATACTTCTCAAGAAACAGAAAAAGAAAAATACTTGGAACAGCACCAGGCTATGTATTGGTATTGTATGAATAAAAACTCGGATTGGAACACCATGAACGATGTGTTAGTTGTACTTCAATAAAAAGTTCATATAATTATAGATATCAATTATAGATAACGCATTTTTTTTTAAGTCTGTCGGCTTTTTTATGCATTTTCTGTTCACATTTTCACAACAAAAAAGGCTAAACTAACTTTGTGAAAGTTATAATCAATGTCAAGTGTTTCATTCGCCAAAAATCTCGTGCGTTTCTGCGATAAAAATCACGCGCAATTTTGTGAATGAAAGGGGAAAGTAGATCCTTACGCGTTGCATTCGCGCATGTCATTTGCGTACTAACCCAATAATTTTTATATCACGGCCAGTCCACTGATACTGGCATTATCAGCGAGTACACATCAAAGGAAAAATGTACAAATTACCGATAAAACATGTTATGACAAAACATAGTTTATACACAATGTGACAAAAGACTGATAACAGAGAACGATACAATCATGACAATAGTAAAATAACTAACCAACAATATCAGATCTAGCTTTCGATGCATTTTTCAAATAGTTACAGAGCTTTATTGTAAGCGATCTAAAATTAGCGTGTAACAAACAAGATTGTATACAAGTATTAAGCCATGAACAATAATAAGGTGGCAAAAAATATTTCCATTTCCTCTATATGCTGGACATACAATGCAAAATGAAATTCGTTCTCAACACATTGCACATGTTGCAACATAAATATTGACGCAGTTCTTTTGGTATATCAGAGACACGAACAACTTCAACATTAAGTTTCAATATACCACTTAGTAGTTTTGAAAGAATGTGAATATGATTATTCTTTCTTAAATGATTTTCAAGACAAAAATCAATACTTATATGTCTATTTACACTTAATTTGTAACAATCATATATATCCGCTGACCATTTTTGCAGATATTGGTCTTTAATGCGTGTCTTCGTAACATCAAACAGTATATCAATATTATTCTGCTCAATCTAAATATAGTTCATTCCAAGACTAAATAACAAATCACGCACATGAGATGCCCAATTAATTTTACCTTGATTTGCACCGTAATATAATATTTTATATACATCATTAACAAAAGTGTATACCTAACATATTTACTTCAAAGAAGTGATAAACGATATAAAAAAGCCTAACTTGTGCAATGGCAAATTATAAATACCAACAGGGGTTTGGACCACAACAATCCAGTAAAAGTCTGAAATGGACAGTTTTTATACTCGATAGATCTTATTTCTACTCGACCATTCTGAATGAATTTCAATTGCTCTGGAAACTACTTGAATCTCAATCTTTGCCATACTCGATTGTACTGATTTGAATCATTATGAACTAGTACTTGACCAGTCTAAAACAGCCTTAACCCAACATTAACCTATATTCATTACAACATGTACAGTACTCAACCAAAAAAAACTCTAAAAATCTAGAAATAAATTTACACGTGAAAGCGCTTACAATGCAATTTTCAATACATTTACTGTTCAAAAAGGACATGATTCGTTTACAAATAATTGTTCGGCGTAGATTTTCAAATTTGTATGAGACATTGATAATACGAATATTTTAAAACATTATGGTGAGAATTGTTGGAAGTGCACTTACAATGCAATGTTCTTTACCATTACTCTTGAAAAATATATGGGCAGCACTGAATTTCAACATGTTCAAGATATTTTTGATATATACCTTTGATATAGATTTGATAAAAATCGAGGAATAAATACTGAGGGAATCGCATAGTACAAAAGGGGCGAGACCGGGTACGTGAACTTCTCGTGCTTCGAGGCCTCTATCTATATCAGCCAATACTTACTAATTTATGAAATAAACATATAACAGATACTGTTATAAGCTTTTCGATGAAATGCATTTATAGGTATTTTTTTGTTTTAGAATTATATCATACTTTTAGCAATTTTGAGGCAATTGTTTGCGATTTTAAGTTGATTCCTGTTTAAAATTATTAAATATCTTTCCTGAATTGTTAATTCGAGATCCCGAAGTGCATAGAGTTTTCCTCTGTTATCTCGGAGATGATGTAAACACAAAAACAATAGCATTTGACAATACACTACAGGAGGAAATACGTATGTGTCACAAAAATCATCAATTAAAGAGGTCAATTCTAATGGTAGTAAATAATATGGTTTGACAAATGACACCTGCATTATGATTAAATGTTTGCAGGTTGATAACAATCCAGCTACTTCTTTGACTTTCTTAAAATAAGTTTCTTCCGACAAACTATTGTCCATACTTAGATTTATTGTATCGGGAGTACATTTTGACAAAGTATAGTTTATAACGTCTATACATTCGTGGAACCTCTTATGTTTATAAAATAACGATGCTAAGAATGACCAAGCAGAAATAGCATTATGATATAGTCCTGCCTTGAAGCAATATAAACTTTTCTGGTATTGTGTGTACACAAATTTATTTCTTCCTATAAAGATGTTACCATCTGGTGATTGCATCCAGTAGTTGGAACACCGTGACAACATGTATGTAGACAATTCTGTATCATTCATATTAATTATGAAAGGGATGATGTGTGTCATGTGACTAGAATAAAAATTAAGGTTCATAAGTGTATATGATAAGCTTGAAAGTGAAGATGCTGTCAAATAAGGCAAGGATGAATTGTTTTGTTCTTCTCTGAACCTTTGAAAGGTATCCGTATGGAAAATGTAAGTCCATAATGAATTGTAAATATCATGTAATGTATCCAGTAAACATTTATGTTGGTAATCAGTAAATCTGCTTTCGAAAAGGTTGTTCTCTGGGATGAAGTAATGGAGACATGTCTTATATTTTACACAGTAAATCAGTCGTCTTAAACAGCCTATTAAGCACGGAATCAAATTCCCAGCATGCCATTCTGAAGGATTCGATTCTTCACATAACCAGTACATTATAGTTTTAAGAAAATAAGAACAAATAAGATCATCGTATTTCTTCTTTATAATGTCCTTCAAAATGATTTTCATCATTGCGTAACATAATAACTGGGTGTGTGAGAAGGCAAAAATAAGTTGCTTTTCAGCAAAAGAAAATGATATCCGCCATTCCAGATCTTCATTCACTGATCCTTTGCAGCCAATTGGCACAAATAAAACACCATATTTTACAACAGACATAACTAATTTGTGATCGGGCCACGACGATCTTGATCTGTAAATCCATGGATGAGCAGGTGTTATCCATTCCTCACATCTAACACAACGTGCAAAATCAACGGTGTTTTCTGGATCAGTTTGGCATGGTCCATGGATGATCATACGATCTGGCCTATTGTCCTCCCGAAATAGTTTACTTGAAATATATGTGTCTTCTCCTAAAATCTCAGCGAAATCAAGTAAGTATTCGTTTAATTTGTCAAACAGCTTAAGCTTTGTAAATCCTGGTTTGGTGTCACTAATGTCCATGATAATAGGGCTTTTATTTGTAAATGAAGACACTTTACTCATGTTCTCGTAAACCTGGAAAGATTCGTAAACAAACATTTGATCATAATCACTGCCCTTAAGGTTTACACCTTCTGCTTTACTACCACTACTTATAACTGTAAAGGTTGGATCTCGGTAAATACTATCTAATGCACAAAATATCTTTCTTCTTGTTTTCACAACTTCCTCTGTTCCAATGACATTACATAAATACTTGTAAAAATTAAGTGACAGTTCTCTGTCCGTTTTATTCATCTTATAAATCTGAAATAGATAAAAAGAAAAAAATAACATATTTTACAACTTATATGTAACACAAAAATTATTTTGTTCTTATCCTACTTACAAAACCAGGAAATGAGGCTGTTTGGGTCTTGCTGCCTGATTATTTAATATTAATGCTTGTCTTTCTATCTTGCTTGTCTAGTAGCGAGATGTTTTGGACAAATATAAACTTATTGCTTTTATCGGTAAAAAAAGAAAAGAAAAACAAGATACGATGTCGAAACTTATCACAATAAGTTCAAACTAAATGAAATTTACATATCCAACGACCGAAATATAAGATTGTTATTTAGAAAGGACACAACTTCAGCATTCTCATGATGTAAAATAAAAGTTGGTCATGCAGATTGAGAATAGTGAAGCAAGAAAAAACTAAATTTGCAAATACTAGCAATAGTTGATGGCAGCCTTGCAATGGTAACAGGAGCAATTTTGAAAATTTCAAAGTCAAACTGTGCATCTTTTACATAACATTCAAAAATTTTGCAAAGTTTCATTCAATTTTGAGGATTATTAAAATTAGGACACTTTTGCTGTTTCAATATAGTAACGATGGTCATTTTTAAATTCTAGAAGCAGACATCACATTGGTTTTTACCGTGTTTCTATGATAATTTCGGCCATTTTGGAATATCTAAAGAATAATCGAAGTTGAAAATGTAAAAAGTGGTCTGTTAACTAGGACATGAATATGAGCTATAGGTAGGACAGAAGATTCACCTCAGGGAGTAATTAGTGGTACTGTAGAAAAAACACTTTGAACGGGGACGGCAGAAATATGTGTTAAAAAAACAGGGATATTTAAATCCATTTTTTGCGGTTTATAAAAACTGTTCACTTGTAATTTTGTCTAACATTGATTTAAGTGTAGTTATGTTTACACCATCAGGTAAGGTGACATTGGTATGCATGTTTTACATCTAGACACATTGTCATTCTTCTATTTAGCATTATGATGCATCTATGAAATATTATAATGACAATTGAATTTTGTTACTTTTATGTGATTTTTACTTACTTTACATATACATCTTTTTTATGTGTAAAAAATTGTTGATATTTGTCGAGTTATAATTCCATAATACTAGAAAAATTTATCAGTGTTAAGTTCTGCAAAGTCAAATATGAAGGTTCATCTGAGATTCATGTTCTAGATTTGAACTCTGTATACAAACAGTTGGCTAAATATGTGGACAATGACGCAGAAAATACAAAACGTAACAACCCCTCCTGTTCTATCTGGTAGAAGCGGTGAAATCCGGCTGAGAAACATCCTGTCTGTTTATAAAGATGTACCAACAATTGAATATGCTAAGTAAAATTATAAAAATTAATTTTGTAGAAAGGATATCATTATGATTATTTAACATGATTTTATAACAGAGTTGACAAAGAAGAACACTGTGGACAGATGCTTCAAGTAAGCATGTTTATTTCTTAAATATATTATCAAATATAAGATGTGGCGTGAGTGTGGAAGCTCGTATGGTACACCGAGTTGACTCCACATGATGATTTGATCCCAGCTTTTATCACACAATATAACTATTAATTCCGACTTATTTTCAACAAAATAACATAACATGGGATGTACCATCTGCACTTCTATGCGTGAGTGCCAATGAGACAACTCTTAAGAGTAAAAATTCTGGTGGTATAGCAGTATTTGTAAAAAGTTCTTTTTACAAATATGTGAAAGTTATTGATATCTCTAGTCAATGTATATATTTGTTCTCTATTGGGAATTTGCTGCCAAGTGATTTGTTGTTTGGGATAGTATATATCTCCCCTGAGAATAGCGTTTATGGTTCAATTGATATATTTGATGAGATTTTAGAAAAAATAAGTGATATCACTGTTAATAAAAATTACCAAGTGTGCCTACTTAGGGACTTGAATGCCCATACAGGGACTCATGATGACTTTATTATTGTAAACGATACAATCCTAGACAGCCTGCTGATCGACGAGAATTCGAGAAAATATATGAACAGTATTAATGCTCTGTATGAATTTGGTATCCCAATTAAGCGTTCTTCCAAAGACATTTCGAATATAAATAATTATAGACACAAATTATTGGAATTTTGTAGAAATTTAGATCTGTATATTGTTAATGGTAGAATTAGTGATGATCAATTTATAGGGGCTGTTACAACAAGTAAAAACACACTTATTGATTATGCTATTGTGTAACCTATGTTATTTAATTGTATTTCATACTTCAATATTGAAAATTTTGATCCAATTTTTAGTGATATTCATTGTCCAGTTGTCATACATTTTGATACTTCTGTAATACTTGAATCTGTTGATACTCTGTCACATGATGATAATAGCAATGTTGTATACAAATCAAAATGGAAGAATAATAAAAGAAGAAGAGAGTAAAAACGTACGCTTAACAAGCAGTTTAAATAATATCAGAAGTCTGTTATAGACAAATTGAAAAACTTGCGTAAATCTGATTCAAAAGCATACTGGTCTCTTTTGAACAAATGTGATACAAAAGGTAACAAAGCTGTAAACAAAATTGCTATGGATGTATAATATGATCATTTTAAAAACCTAAATGCTCTTGATGAGCAGGATGATAACGAAATTGTATTACCTAATAATATTACTGATTATATATACTATTGAATTAAATCAAGATATTACTGAAGACGAAGTATTATATGCTGTCAAATTTTCATTAGAGAATGCGGCTTTCAGCATAGGCAAAACTTATATATAACTATAGTAAGCTGTAATACAATAATAAAGCACGTGGTGGTAATCTTATATTGAATGAATTTTTGAAACATGGTACAGTAGTAAAAGTTAATACCTGTTTTTGTAAGAATATTAATATTGTATTTCATAGTGGTATGATACCTGATAGTTGGTCAGAAGGTTATATATGTCCAATAATTAAGAATAAAGGTAATCCAAATGATGTGGATAATTATCGTGGTATTACTATTTTAAGTTGTTATGGTAAATTATTTACTTTCATTTTGAATAATAGGCTGCATACATATTTAGAAAATTCTGGTTTATTTAGTGAAGAACAAGCAGGGTTCAGATTAGGTTAAAAAATGTATTGTGTATTTGTTGACTATCGAAAAGCTTTTGACTCTGTCAGAAGAGTATATTTACGGCAAAAACTGTTAAAATGTAGCATTGATGGCAAAATGTTTAAGATTATAAACAGTATGTATAACTATGCAAAGTCTTGTGTGAGACAAGGCAACTCTTGTTCAAACTTTTTTTTAAATCCAATGTTGGTGTACGTCGAGGAGAAGATCTATCTCCTGTATTGTTTGCCATTTTCTTAAATGACTTGGTCGAATTTATGTCACATTCATATAATGGTCTAGTTGATATGATTATTGGACGTCTTCTTGATACTGATGAAGTCGCTGTATATGTTCGTTTATATTTTTATTGTTTGCAGATGATACTGTAATATTAGCCGAATCGGCAGCAGAGTTACAAGCCTCATTAAATGTCATGTATTTATATTGTCAAACCTAGAAAATGCAAGTTAACATATCTCAGACAAAAGTTGTAATATTTTCAAGAAATAGACTTAACACAGATTATATGAAAATAAATATAGTGGTGAAAGCCTTAATATTGTTACAAATTTTCAATACCTTGGTATTATATTTCCAGGTAAGGGTAATTTTAATGACGCCTTATTGTACAGCAAGCAAAAAAAAAGCCATGTTTATAGTCTTAAGAAAAACTAGGAAGTTGAATTTACCAATTGATATGCAATTAGAGCTATTTCATACAATGGTTGTACCTATTTTGTTATTTGGTGCAGAAGTATGGAGTTTTGAAAATTGTAATATTATAGAAAACTTGCATATGCAATTTTGTAAAATAATTTTGAAGGTTTAAAAAAGTACTTCTCATTGTATGATTTATGGAGAATTATGTAAAATACCATTACATATTCTTATTAAAGCTAGAATGGATGGTTTCTGTCAACGTATCATGTGTGGTAAAAGAGAAAAAAATTCATATACACTGTATTCTATATTGTATCAGCTTAGTAAAAGGGGTATTTACCACTCTACATGGTGTTAGAAATTAAAAATACTTTATATGAATGTGAATTTAATTTGATGTGGAATGATCAAATAATTGCTAAATCTGACAATATTAGTAAGAATGTCAAGAAATGTTTAAGTGATAAATTTATGTTGAACTTGAGTAATAATGTTATGAATTCTGCAAAATGTCTTAATTACAGAATTTACAAATCTGATTTTTGTTTTGAGAAATATTTATCGGTGTTACCATCTGATCTAAGAATGTATTTATATAAATTATGTTGCCTTAGTAATAAACTGCCCATTGAAACGGGCAGATTTTTTAATATTGATAGAACCGAAAGACATTGTAATCTTTGTAATGCTAATGAACTTGGTGATGAGGTTCATTACTAGTTCAAATGTACCTTTTTCAACAATGTAAGAGCTAAATTTTTACCTTTAAATATATGTAATAACTCAAATGTTTTAAAATTTAAAAAAATGATGAATACATCAGATTTATTTACACTTACTGGAATAGCAAAATTTTGCAAAAGTGTTATTAAAACCTTTTAATACATGTGCTTAATCATGTTACTATAAGTTGTACTTCCTGTTAAATGTCTGTATTAATTATATATACTTTTATTGCACCTTTGTTAACCATGTTGTTCTAATGCAAATATGTTCACACTTTTATTGTTTGTTAAAAATGTTGTACTGACACACCCCATGTGGGGGCTTTAGTGAAATAAAATGTCTTATGTCTAAAATCATTTGGAAATGACATGTCACAGAATTGGTTCAAAATTTGTAAAAATGATCTAACAGTTTGGTTATACTGAAAAATACAACCAGTTTCTTGTAAACAATTTGTTTGCTATGGTAACGGCTTGAACACTTTTTGGTCAATTTTGGTAAGGAAAAAAGGACAAAAATGTGCAATTTTAGTTAGATGAATACGGCCTTTAAGAGAATAAAAAAAATTGCATTTGATATTATAAATAAGTATGGTTACGACATATTTAAAAATTGCATTTAAAAAAATATTTTATATAAAAGTTATGTCAAGAACCTAGCTCTAAAAAGGGTCAAATTCCATGTGTATTGAAAATTCAATTTTACTCTGTTTTGAAAGCTTCTATATTTTCAACCCAGATTTTCCCAATATGGTTTAAATGATTTTTAAATAGTTTAACCATTGCTTAATCAAAATACAAAAATTTGGGAGTGGTATATTTGAAAATTTTGCAAAATTCAATTTTTCGAAAACATTACTGTTTTTGATATTGTTACAAAAAGAATATTGAAATTGACAAGAATGCTTTATTTGTCTGCAAATACTTAATCTTGATCTCAGAAAAAATAAATGTTATCAAAATTAAACGTAACAACTGCTGAACTCTAAAATCTCAATTTAAAGCCCCTTTTAGTTACCCCTGTGTAGCAGGAGTAGCTTTCCCTGAATTACTCTTCAGACAAAAACATTTTTGTTTGTCCATAGAAAACAAGTCCAATTGTAAGACCATGATAAATGTATTTCAAAGTTCTATAAACACATTAGAATGTGTTTGTTTACCGATTTAACCACAAATAAGACTGTTGAAAACATTCCCAGTGCTCTACTGAACTTGTGAAAATGAAATCATTCTATCAATTGGTTATTGTGCTAAATCATTTTAGTTGAAATTTTACAAATGAATTTTTTATAATGTTTAACACATTCCCAACAATTGCTCATGCAAAATGCCATTAAATGGAGAAAGGAAAAGGAAAACTCTGTGCCTGGTGTTGAGTGAAATCGGAACACACCCAAGATGTGGACAATCAAAAGAAGAGATTGGGTCGAGCAGTACTTGAGGTGAACCTGATGACAAGAGAAAATGTTCTGCCAGTTGCATAGAGACATACTTGTGACAGGAAAACAATATCAAATCTTTAACTGTATGAACTTGATAAGTAAAAATTATTTTTCCTGAAATTATTGATGTGGGGGTTGGGACAAGGAACGGGACTCCAAGCCGAGGTCACCGTTTATAGCATTATCTACCTGTCTATTAAACAGCTGCACCATGAGTGCATGATACGTCCGTCATATTTTCAAAGAATAGAGTTCAATTACTTCTCAATGTCATGTTAGCTAATGTATGAAAATCAAAAGTTAGCATGCATCAATAGATATAAACAATTCAATAAAGTTTCATGATATTGCAGAAAGCATTTCTAGTTATTGGGAAAAAACTGGCAAATCCCCTTTTTTATGAATAAAACTTATGACTTGGAAATGTTAATTGTAAAATTGGTAAAATTCTAAAGGAAGCTTACATCAATAATTATAAACAATTCACCAAAGTTTCACAAGAATTGCTGAAAGCATTTTTGAGATATTGTCTGAATAGTGGAAAGTCCCCCTTTTTAGCTCACCTGGCCCGAAGGGTCAAGTGAGCTTTTCTTATCACTTTGCGACCGTCGCCTGCGTCGTTAACTTTTTAACAAAACTTCTCCTCTGAAACTACTGGGCTAAATTTTATCAAACTTGTCCACAATCATCATTGGGGTATCTAGTTTAAGAAATGTGTCCGGTGACCCAACCCACCAACCATGATTGCCGCCATGACTAAAAATACAACAAAGGGGTAAAATGTAGATTTTTGCTTATATCTCTGAAACCAACGCATTTAAAGCAAATCTGACATGGGTAAAATTGTTAAACAGAACAAGTTCTATCTACACTGAAATTTTCAGATGAATTGGACAACCCGTTTTTTGGTTGCTGCCCCAGAATTGGTAATTTTTAGAAATTTTTGAAGCTTTTGGTTATTATCTTGAATATTATTATAGATAGAGATATACTGTAAACAGCAATAATGAACAGCAAAGTAAGACCTAAAAATAAGTCAACATGCCCAAGATGATCAATTGACCCCTTAAGGAGTAATTGCCCTTTATATTCACTTTTAAACAATTTTCATGAATTTTATAAATTTTTGTTAATATTTACAAAACATTTCCCACTGTAACTACTCAGCCAGTTCATTTTAGATAGAGATAATTGTAAGCAGCAATAATTTTAGTAAAGTTAGATCTACAAACACGTTACCATCACCAAAACACAATTTTGTCATGAATCCATCTGTGTCCTTTGTTTAATATGCACATATACCAGGGTGAGCGACACAGGCTCTTTAGAGACTCTAGTTTTATGAATAAAACCCTGTATACTGCATACCTGCCAACTGTCACTTTTTCCGGGGGATTTTTCCTATTGAGGCTTCTAAATGGAAATTTTGAAAGAGCAATTTTGTTCACAATTTTAAACAAAACAATTAATTTTAGAAGGGCTATAGGCTTGTAACAGAACGAAGAAGCCTAAAAACAACATTAAAATATATATTAAGGCCCCCTTGAAGGTTTTGTAGGACTGTAAAAGCAATATTGCACGCAAAACCGCCATAGGCATTTTTAAAAGTTGGCAGGTATGATACTGGAAATGTAAAATCTAGAATTAAAAAAATCAAAAAGGAGTCCATGTCAAAAAATATAAACAATTCATTAAAATAATTTGCAAGTTGGTAAAAGCATTTTTGATTTTTGTCAGAAAACTGGAAAATTCTCCTTTTTTAATGAATAAAATCCTATAAACTTAGAAAGGTAAAATCTAAAATTTAAAAAAACGAATGGAAGCTCACGTCAATAAATATAAACAATTCACCAAAGTTTTATGCAAATTGATAAAAGCGTTTTTGAGTTAATGTCCCAAATGTTGATGACGGACGGACGGACAATAAAATTGAGAATGGAAATGTGTCAAAGAGACAAAAACCCAACCATAGAGTAGACAAAAGTTGATGGCCAGCGATGGGTCTTCAATGCAGTATACCATAATACATCCTGTAAACAGGCGTATGAAAAGTAGCAAAATTCTGTTGTTGACTAAACAGCTGTTATTGATCTAAATGCTTTGAAAACGTGACGGGCGTATCATGTGGTCAGGACATGTATTTCTATTCTCTGAAGTTAGCCTCAACCAAATATGATAATACTTATACACAATTATAATTACCACAAAAAAACAGATCAAGTTTGAATTTTTGTGATGTCACTTTAACTATTCTAGAGTTTTGCCTGCATGCTAAACTTTTGAGACCACAAGCCTGAAGATCAATTATTTGAAAATTATAGTTGGAATAGAAGAATTTACTTGAAGTTTAGTACAGAGACTGCGAGTTATATGTCCTTTTACATAAGGAAGAATTTCTAATTTTTTCATTTGAGTTCTCCAACTTACATGTAAGTTTTCCTAAACAAAATGTTATGAATTGTATACTCAATACTTATTGCCACAAACTCGGATCAAGTACACATTGCATCACTTTCAACATCCCTCAGTTATGTCTCATTATACCTTTATGCAAGCGAGGTCATTATATGTGTCCAATGGAATTTATTTAAATAACGAAAAAAAAAAACCAACATTGCTTTCATGTTACACTTTGCGGTAAACATTTCCTAAAAATCGCCATATTTGGACGAAGACCGGTGATAAATTTGTTTTCTATATTCATATCTGTAGATTTAATTTATAATTTTACTGAAGATTAAATGTATAATTTGTCCACTGTTATTTTTTCAAAAGGTTGAAAGATCAAGTTATCATTCAAAGAAGTATAAAATCAACTAGGTTAACAATGATTGATGGTTTGTATGCCGGTTTCAGCAATGTTGTGATATTTCGAGACGTTTTGGATGCAATTAGATGTCCTGAATATCAAGAGGAACATTCAATGAGAAATGCGAGAACAAAACTCTTGATAACAGTCATCTTCAGCTTGACATGAAAAGAAAGTTGAAGCAGTCTACCTTTATATAGATATATCTAAGAAAACAAATAGCAATTGCCTCTACAAGTGCACCATTTGTTTATCAACATATTACTGATGGACTTGGAATTGAAGGGAGGTAGAGAAAAATGTGATTTTCAAACAAAAAAGGAAATTTCTTATTCCAAAATTAATTAATTAATATTGTGTAGATAGATGTACCAGGAAAACCATAAAAGTGTATCAAAGTACTCGATATATTCGATGAAGTCTGATAACGTAAAATATTCGATATGAATAATTAAAAAATAAAAATCAACAAATGATAATCCTGTTTTCCAGTCATGCAACAAAACATGATTTGGCTACAGAGCAATATATTACAATAGTTTGGATCTCAATGCTCTTTAACTTCGCACTTTTTTTGGCTTTTTTTTTACTTTTTTGGATTCGAGCGTCACTGATGAGTCTTTTGTAGACGAAAAGCGCGTCTGTCGTATATATAAAATTTCGTCCTGGTATCTATGATGAGTTTATTTAAAACTGACTAAGCAGCAATGGCTTTGCTCATTGTTAAAGGCTATATGGTGACTTATAGTTGTTAATTTCTGTTACCTTTAATTTAGTCTCTTTAAAGAGTTGTCTCGTCAATAATCACACCATATCTTATTTTTAGTTCACCTGGCTCAAAGGGCCAGGTGCGTTTTTCTCATCACTTGTCGTCCGTCATCCGTCATCGTCGGTGTTAACTTTTTACATTTTAAACTTCGTCTAGAGAACCACTGAATAGAATGAAACCAAATATAGCATGAACGTTCCTTATTAGGTGCTGACCAATATTTGTTACTTTGTAGCCGATCCATCATCCAAGATGGCAACCAGCAGTCGACTTAGTTTACAAAATTTAACATAGGACCCAATCGGAAATGCATACAAAAGTCTTCTTCAAGAGAACCACTGAATTGAATGAAACCAAACATAGCATAAATGTTCGTTCCTATTGAAGTGCTGGGCAAGTGTTGTTACTTTGTTGCCAAATTTTATCTTTTTTTATATGATTTCAAAAACCCAAGTAGAGCCAGGTGAGCGATACAGGCTTTTGAGAGCCTCTTGTTTTTACTTTTTTGGATTTTGGATCCTCAATGTTACATTGGATTCTAATTGCCGGAATGGAAAGTTGGGTAAGGAACCGATTAATTACGAATGTAACAATAACTATTGAGGCTACGGTTACATTCAGCTATTGTTACATGAAAAACAGCAATGTACGTACGCTAGATCAATTAAACTTAAATCTATAGTTTTATTGCTTAATTCTTTCATTTGTACTAAATAATACTGGTAATAATGATAAATAATCAATATTATTATTCAACAAATGGTGTGTAAATAGTTTTACGTATTCATGGTTTGGATGTTCTTAAAGATACTACTCCAGATTAGGACTGAGTACTCCTAAGGCGAAAAATATAGTTCAATGGTTTCACTTTTTAAGTATTTAACTGCACACATACTCTACTGTCATTATACTTTTAACAATGGATGAAGAAATTCCTATTACCAATTTTGTTTAGGGTGAATATTTTAAAACTTGGAATGCGTTTGAAACGAAACTGAAACAATACCAAGACACAAACTTTACACAGCTATACAAAGGCAGTTCTAAAAAAAATTTAAGTTCTGGGAACTTCTGTATACATGCATCCATGGAGGACGTAAATTCATTCATCAAAAATGTGTAGGACTTAAACATGCTTTAAAAACCACTTACTGGATACATATGTAGAAACTGTCATTGTAAATAAAAAATTAAAGAAATTATATTTATAATTGTATGCATGGTAAACATAAAATAAATGTCTTAAACTTTTATTATTTAGTACATATTACTAGTCCCATCGTACATTGCTGTTTTTCATGTAACAATAACGCAATGTAACCGTAGCCTCAATAGTTGTTGTTACATTCGTAATTAACCAGGTCCTTACCCAACCATGCATTTCGGCAATTAGTCTCCAATGTAACAATAATATTTTTATTATTGTTACATTTCCATGTAACCGTAGCCAGTGCCTTAATTCAATCAACAAAATGTCTGGCATTTTATCATATAACAAAAAAGAACCACCTAACCCCCTTTTCCCAATAAAAAAATGAACTCAAGTCTTTCTACTTAAAACTCCAAGATAGTATTACAGTCATATCTAATAAAAAAATGTTTTATCGTTTCACATAACATAGTTATCCATTATTTAATTCTTCGCTTGATTTACTTTTTATCTTATTATAATCATTGCTGTATCAACTTTGTAGAAATTAAAAATATTTCTCTGAATAAAAACTACAATATCTTAATCTTACTATGTTGCATTTAAGCCTAGTATAGTATTTGGATCAACAAATGTTTGCATTATTCGACAGAGATCAGTTGTCAATCGCACAATTAATAATGCAAGTTAGTAGATAGCCAAATTGTAATCCAAATTATTCATGACTACCAAATAACATATACTTATATAATATAATGCTAACAAAATTTTGATTTACAGTTTATTCTTTTTGTAAATTCCATCAAGTCAAGATATCGGAACATAAGTTTTGATAGCAATGGTTTAGTATGGTTATGAAAACAATTGCGACACATACTATGTAAAAAGAAAAGGCAGATAATTGAAAGCTTGCAATTCAGTTATTCATTATAAAGTTACCAGTTTCCAACAACTTGCATGCAAAATGTAGATTTCATTTGTCTAATCAGGGAATATATGAAAAAAGTCAACAGACAAGATCATTTGAAGGATTTTTTTTGGTCATTTTTCGTATAAAAAACATGATATTTACATTGAATTATTTTTTTTCATTGACTACATGTATGTAAGGTATCAGAATGAGTGTAGTTTATTTTCATGATATTATTTGATCATAACTAATCTTTTGATATGATAAGGATTGCAATAATAACATTTATGCCTGGAGGTTTTTTTCCTAAAATTAAAAAAAAGAAATCCCAAAATTCAAAAGTGACTTTTTTCAAACAAAATTTAAAAAAATAGATAAAAAATATACCCTCTGAGATTTTTTGTCAAGAATGCATCAGATGCAATATTTTATAATAATGATCTTCGTTTATGCCAAAAAATCTGGAAAAAAGCCATTAGAATGGGTTATTTTGTGGTTTTTTTTGAAAATCTTGATTTTTGGAAAAAACATCCAATTTTAAATTTCAAAATTTTCACTTTAGATGAAAGAACTATTCAAACCTTCAATTGTATTTTGAAACACCAATAGATACTAGTTTGATAGCAAACGAAAACTGACTGGAAATATATGTGTCTAGTCTATTACAAAAAAGCGGTAAAAAGGGTAACTAGAGGCTATAAAGAGCCTGTGTCGCTCACCTTGGTCTATGTGCATATTAAACAAAGGACACAAATGGATTCATGACAAAATTGTATTTTGGTGATGGTGATGTGTTTGAAGTTCTTACTTTACTGAACGTTCTTGCTTCTTACAATTATATCTATAATGAACTTTGCCCATTAGTAACAGAGAAAAATATTTGGTAAAAATTTACTTAAATTTACCAATTTAATAAAAATTGTTAAAAATTGACTATAAAGGGCAATAACTCCTTAAGGGGTCAATTG
>CM034362.1:37626137-37695085 GCA_019925275.1 Mytilus edulis
CCTTAGGGACTATATATATACCCCCCCCCCCAAAAAAAAAAAAACACAATCCCAAGCTTCCTTTTATGATTATAAATATTACTGTGGATTCATTATTATTCTTTGGATACCAATTTTCAAGGCTTTCGTGGGTAGAGTCTATCCACGAAATTAAATGTTCAACGATTAACAAATTTTCTATACCGGCTTGTATGCAGACTTCGGCAAAACCACAAAATTAAATATCCACGAAAATGCAAATTTTCTTTAATCCACGAAAATTACCAGGTACCCACGAAAATAAATGAATCCACAGTATGTTATAATTTTAAGGCTTCCTTTTTACTTATACTGAAGTTATTATCTGGAAACCATCCGTCTTGGGAAGACGACGACAGGATACCTACATGTATTTCAACTGCAAAAATTTCTGTGGTTGTTTAAAAATTTCAAACATGTACAATGAAATATTGTTTTAGAAATTGATAAGCCTAGATATGTCTATAATTTCCCCCCGCATATAGTTGAAGGACCATTTACACTCAGAACCCAGTGAACAGTAGGCAGCTAGTACAGATGTATTAAAACAACCTAGCATCATTTTGCTAGTAGTGGTAGTAGCATTTTCGGGTAAATTTGTTCTTTTTTTTATAACACGTTTGGTTCAAATCAAAATAGAATGCTTTTATCTCCCTAATACTTACATTGTACGTAAATAGAGGTGATACTACTTTGACAAATCCTTGTACATGAGAGTTTTCTGACAAATCTTTATTTCACAAAGAATGATTTGCATAACAATGAACTGAGCTCAAAGCAAAGTATTCAATAATACACTTAGACAAAGAGCTAAATTCAGTGATATACTCAGTACTACAGGTCCTTCATTAACATCCATCGACCAAAACCACATCTCAAACCACATCTCAAAAACATTCCATACTACATGGTTGGATTCAGAAGTCCTGAAAAAGAAATGATTTTTTTTATCATATTTTAAGTATATATACACAGGTTAAAACTTTCTTGTGGTACAATCATTCCGTATCTAGGAACTATCAATTTGCTTCATGCACATATTGATATGTGTTGAGTTTACCTCTGTTGGAAATAAGAACACACAAACCTCCACCTAATTTTAGTCAACGTACATATATAAGACTAAAACTGACATTCAGTCTTTTCGATATCTTCATTCCCAAAGTCATTTTCAAATCTGACTTCATGGTAAAATAAGATTCCATATCTACAACCAATGAAAAGGAAATATCCCTCTAATAGACTAGCATTTAAATCACAGTTTTCGAAAATGGAAGCTAGGTCACCGTGGAACCTAGAACTAAAAAAATCGAAACAATATATCTTAAATATTTCAAATGCATGTACATGAAATAATATTAATCTCTAAAATTCACCATATTGTTCCCTTTTTAGCTCACCTGGCCTAAAAGGCCATGTGAGCTTTTCTCATCACTTGGCGTCCGTCGTCGTGGTCGTGGTCGTCTGTCGTCGTTAACAATTTTTCAAACATCTTCTCCTCTGAAACTACTGAATGGATTTGAATGAAACTTAGCATGATTGTTCCTTAGTATATCCTGCACAAAGTGTGTGCTTCGATTTTTGATCCGTCAAAAAACATGGCCGCCGTTACTTAAAATAGAACATAGGGGTCAAATGCAGTTTTTGGCTTATATCTCAAAAACGAAAGCATTTACAGCAAATCTGACATAGGGTAAAAATGTTCATTAGTTCAAGATCTATCAGCCCTGAAATTTTCAGATGAATCAAACGAACCATTGTTGGGTTGCTGCCACTTAATTGGTAATTTTAAGGAAATATTGCAGTTTTTGGTCATTATCTTGAATATTATTATAGATAAAGATAAACTGTAAACAGCAAAAATGATCAGCAAAGTAAGATCTACAAATAAGTAAAATGACCAAAATTGTCAATTGACCCCTAAAGGGGTTATTGTCCTTTAATGAAAATTTTTCACAATTTATTCATCATATTTGCCAACTTTAAAAAATCTTCTCTTCTGAAACTACTGAATGGATTTGGATGAAACTTAGCATGATTGTTCCTTAGATTATCCTGCACAAAGTGAGTGCTTGGATTTTTGATCCGTCAAAAAACATGGCCGCCGTTACTTAAAATAGAACATTGGGGTCAAATGCAGTTTTTGGCTTATATCTTAAAAACGAAAGCATTTAGAGCAAATCTGACATGGGGTAAAAATGTTCATTAGGTCAATATCTATCAGCCCTGAAATTTTCAGATGAATCAAACAACCCATTGTTGGGTTGTTGCCACTTAATTGGTAATTTTAAGGAAATTTTGCAGTTTTTGGTCATTATCTTGAATATTATTGTAGATAAAGATAAACTGTAAACAGCAAAAAATATCAGAAAAGTAAGATCTACAAAAGAGTCAACATGACCAAAATTGTCAATTGACCCCTTAAGGAGTTATTGTCCTTTAATGACAATTTTTCACAATTTATTCATCATATTTGCTAACTTTAAAAAATCCTCTCCTCTAAAACTACTCAACCAAATTCAACCAAACTTCAACTGAATGATCAGTAGGGTGTATTAAATAAAATTTGTGCTTTATTTTTTATTTCGTCAAAAAACATGGCCGTCATGGCTAAACAAGAACATAGGAGAAATTGATTTTTTTTTTGCTTTGAAGAAAATAGGACGATTCAAAGAACATTTAAATAAATTGAAAAGCCAAAATAATCATTGATGAGAGATTTAACCAAAAAAAATCAGGTGAGCGATTCAGGCTCTTGAGAGCCTCTTGTTTATCTTCTGTTCGATACTGTATATCCAGTGGCAGATCCAGAAATTTTCTAAAGTGGGGGCCCACTGACTGACCTAAGCGGGGGCTCGCTCCAGTCACGATTCAGTGATTCCCTATATAAGCAACCAAATTTTTTCTCAAAAAGCAGGGGCCCGCCCACCCCCTAAATCCGCCTCTAATATCAACCTTTAGATATTCAGTTTAGTGTGGGTTGTTTTTTGATTGTTGTACATGTTACAATGAGCAAAGCCCATACGGCAGTCAGCTATAAAAGGCCCCGATAAGACAATGTAAAACAATTCAAACGAGAAAACTAACATGTCTTTTTAAGGTTACATCATCAAAATATGTAGGGTCATATCTTCTTTTTATTATTTTGTCCATTTATTTTTTGCGCCATGATTTTGAATTGTGTGGTCCGTCTTGCATGGTCCGAGTTGTCCATGGGGCGAGAGTTCCCCTATTTATAATGATTGGATTATTTCTTACGACGGAAATAAAATGGCTTAGGGTGGGTGCTCAAAATAGGATCGGTCAGGTACCCGTAAACAAACATATATTTTTTTGGCCTTACCGAGAGCACCATTGAAATATATACAAATCACGGATCGGATACGCATCAACTATGTAAGACCTAATTTCAACACCCCTAAACAGTGAATATTTTTATCGCAGACAGTAGAATTTTATTACATAATCTGAAAGATGAAACCTTGAACTTCACAGGAAAAATACTCCCATTGCTGAGAAAAATCATTTAAAATTTAAAAATTATCAGTTCAATATGTAAAGCCATTTTTATAGCATTTTTTCAACTAAAATAGAATTTTCAGCTAAATGATAGCATCAAAGGCATACACCTTGCTACTTAATGGTAGCAAAAAGTGTTGTTTTTTTTTTAAATGTTCATGTACTAAATAAAAGATATCATATAACTCTATTTGTTTTAAGTTTTGAAAAACTACAAAATCCCAATTTGTGACTAAACCTTGCAAATTGAATTTTCTACTAAAAAAGTGATTTAAAAATCCCTTATTTCAGTAAGTCCCCTGCATGACTGAACATGGCAATTTATGAGCTGCCATTTTATCACACCAAAACAGACAGATAAACAAAAAAATGACAATTGTAGGATACGTTTCTGTAAAATATGATAAAATCATGTTTTTAAATAAATGAATAATACCAAATAGATACACCAAAATTTAAAGCACATTTACAGGAGGGATATATACACAATCATTGCTAAACTATACATTTCATACTCTATGCATTTATAAATAAATATTGGTTTAAAAAAAGAAATATTGATGTGTATGACAGTATGACTATCATGCTTATTCCAAATTGATGGTAAATTCCATGTCAGCATTGTATTTTTGGAATTCCCAGGTAAATGCCATGTCTAATTACAGCTGCTTCATCTATACTATAGCTGTCTGTAAATATATTCTTCCAATCAAGGCAAACCTAGTCCAAATAATTATGACGTCTTGAAAGGCTATTATATTTTCTTTCTTTGACGCCTTACATGGACGATGTAAAAAAAAATATAATAGCCTTTCAAGACGTCATAATTATTTGGACTAAGGCAAACCCAGCTGAGTACGGTGTATAAAAATACACTGAATATCCTCGACCAGTATTTACATGCGTACAGTAAATCCGTTAAAGAGTAAAACCCTCCTATCCCCCTCATTAAATGCACCAAGAATTTCAGGGCTGTAATGTAGGTCATTTATACACACCGAAAATTGTACAAACAACTTATGTCATGTTCTGTATATACCAAATTATCATGAAATTGAGCTGTTTACTTCAACATATACAAATATGTAGAAATAATGTACATCGTTCTCATTAAGATACCAGATACGACTAAACATGTAAACAACCCCTGAACTACAATGTTATTTGGAATCGTCCATAATGTAAACCCCTAATTTACAATGTTGTATGGAATCGTCCATAGCAGGCGAAAGACAGAATTCGCGAATACACGGTTTCCGCTGTTAATGCCAGTGTTATCATGACTGACATTAGGGGATGAAATGCATATAAAAGTATATAAACAGCTGATAAAGTATATTCAATAGTAACTTTTTTGTTCGTTGAAATGTGTGGGATTGTGCAGCACGTTTTATCATGACATGTGTCCCTTCGCGGCCTTCAGTTTAGATTATAGACTAGAGAAGAGACTACATGCGTACAAACCTGATGCCAAATGGAGATATACGGAATTTAAATAACGTTGATCCTTTAAATGTACGAAACACAAACACATATGACAATTGTTCACATAAAATAGATAGTAAAATTTTCCAAATGAACGTCCATTAAAATTAAGTCTCTGATGAATATTTCCCGCGCAAATGTCATGGAATAGACCAAAACGAATTTTAGGTATGTGTTGTCATTAAAACATTCGGGTCAATGAACACAGTTAGATTAAATATATAAATATGTTAACTATATTTATATTGGTTTTTCAGAAAAGTGACTTTACCAGATTTTTTGTTGTTGCAAACAACGGTAAATAGCCTATATCATCTTGACATGACATATGAAAACCCCTTAAGCATAATGGTGTGTGTATGTGTAGGATTCAATAATGTCCCCAATGAAAAAGTGTCCACCGGACATTATTTCCTAGTAAATATGGTCTCGGGACACTATTTACTTGTGTATATATGTTTCCCGGACACTTTTTTCTATGAAAAACTGTCCTCAGGTATGAAAAAGTGTCCCTGAAAGTGGACATAATTAAATACTATACTTCAATGATACGATGTCCACCTGGACATTTTTTCACCCAATATTTTTGTCCTCCTGGACTTTTTTTTTTAATATTTATGATTAAATAACATTCATTTCTTAGTCTTATTACTAAATGTATTCTAATCTATACCTGCTAATTTTTAATATACTAATTTTGTTACTTTGACAGGAATTACTTGATTATGACATATGAATAAAACAGCATCTAGCTGTCACAGTGTACCACTAGTTTTTCCACAATTTCTTTTGCCTTCTTGTCATAGTACATATAGTACAGTTCTTCAAATTTAATTTTAAACTTTTCACATTTCCTTCTTATAGTTCTTCTTTCATTTAGATTTGTATTATAAGGATATTTCTTATAACTTATATAGTTGTAAATTTCTCGTATTCCTTTCCATCCATTTTTTATTTTGTTTATATATTAATCAATTTCTAATTAAACTTTCTTATTTGCTTAAAATCCATGCATAATAAAACATTATAATGACCATTGTATTACTTGGAGGACATAATTTGTTAATAATAGTAATGTCCTCTATTTCATAACATTCTGTAGTCAAGTGGACACTATTTCATAGATATTGCTATGACAATCTGTCCATTTAGGGGACAATAATCCATGGCAATGGACATTATTGAATACCTAAATTCTAGGAAAAAGTGTCCATGTGGACACAATTTCCCAGGACACTATTTTCTTACATATGGAATAGTCCATGGAATTTTCCAAACCGATACAGGTGAAATACGTGGAATAATATTGCTGTGTCTATTGTGGACACAGCAATACAATCAGATTTAAGATCCTTATGAGCCCGTAGTAAAGTAAAAAAAACTGTATAAAGCCTTATTTAATAAAATTTGCTCGATTAACCTTGAAGTGAAGACTAATAACAATTTGCGTGTATAGTGAACCCCCTAAATAAAATAATACTGTGTTCTAGACCACTTCCCCTTTCGGTGATCTACAGAAATGATTTTTTACTATATAGTATGTTAAAGATTTGACAGACAACTCTCATGTACAAGGATTTGTCAAAGTAGTATTCATTCTATGTACAATGTATGTAATCACTGTGCTTAAACGGCCGTGGGTAACTTAAGTTATCTACAGCCCAAAATGGAGCCGTCTGGCTTCGGTTAGGAAGTTTGCTCCTATATGATTATAATACAATGAATACAAAGAAATGTTCAGTAATTAAAAAGTTATATAAATCTTTTAAGAAAACTCTGCAATGTAAAACGTGGTTTATTACTACAAAATAATTGATTACAGCACGATTTTCCAAAACACTTATGATGTCCGTAACTTCAAAACAGCTCGTCCGTAACTTTTTTCCTTATACCAATAGGGCTGTCCGTAACTTTAGCATGATGTCAGTAATTTTCAAAGAATCTTTATTCGTAGATGTAATTATAAAAAAAAAAGAAATGATAAATAACAAAAATACCGAACTCCTAGGAATATTCAAACGGAAAGTCCTTTATGGAATTGCAAAGCCAAAAGCTCAATTTAACACACCAAACGAATAGAAAACAACGGCCATATTCCTGCCTTGGTACAGGCATTAAAAACTAAAATTACAAAAATACTAAACTCTGAAGAAAATTCAAAAAGGAAAGTCCCTTATCAAATGGAAAAATCCAAAGCTCAACCGAATGGATAACAACTGCCATTTTCCTGACTAGGTACAGGCATTTTCTTATGTAGAAAATTGTACGGCAAAATTAATGTATAATCATACATTCTACTGACTTTATAGATTGTTTACTGCTTAAGTTTTAGATGATAAATCATGACATGCAGGTTATAAATCTCACCATTTCCAACTGTAGAAATTAAATTAATAGTGAACACCCCAAAGGGTGACTGGGGAATAGAAATATGGTCACTTGGTCTTCTCCCGACCGGCAGTAAAACGCTTGCCGAAGTGAGGCGTCCGTTTGGCTGTGCGGGATGTATCAACTACGCAGTCACGTCCGGTCAGATTTGGGACGTTAAATCCGATGCCTCGTGTAAGGAGGGCACGTTAAGAACCCTTGCAACACTTCTTTGATGGGTCCGTAGGTGGCCTGTAGCTAGGCAAAATTTCTGTCCCTATCCGATATACCATTAATTTCCAGTGGCAGTCCAAATTTCCCCGATCTTCATCCCAGATGGCTTCTCTTATTTCAAGACCTACCTATATTATTTATTGTGAACTTGTTACCGTCTGGATGTGCATGAAATATTTGCCACTGGACGTTAAGCAACCAAAAATCGATCAATCAATTAATAGTGAACATATGCAAATGACATTAGGAGAACAATTTCGGAGGTCAATCCTTAGCAGAATTACATAGATATATCAGTCCGAACCTCTAAAGAAGATATGTATGATTTGATACCCGATCTTATTGAATCCCTGAGGTCAATGAAACTTTTAGAAGCTTTTAAATCTACTTTTATTGCTATAATAAACTAAATCCTGTTCAACAATATAGCCTTCCATCTATTCCTAGATATTGGCATTTTTTTCTCTCGAAATCAACAACACATCACACTAGATATAGTGAAGAGACTAACAATTCAGAATATCATGATTTAAAGGAAAGGATATCAATTTTTCCGCGGCTACACCGACCAAGGACTCATCAGTGAACAATCTTTAAAGCTAGAAGAATGTTAGATCAATTTCGCCGTACCGTAAAATCCCGTTTTATCCCAGGAATATTTTTTTTTAATTTAACGGAAAATCCGTGACACTCTTGTTTGCTTTTTGAAGCATATCGTTATTGTATACATCTATGTAATAATTAAAGGGTTTGATAGTGTTTATTGTCCTTTAAGTGTTGAAATTGTTAATCTTACAGTTTTGAAAACAAAGTTACCCACATCCGAAAATAAAGTTACGGACAGTCTGATTATTTTTGACTTATAAGTTACGGACATCTTATGCTTTTTTTAAAAGTTGGCCTTGCGCTAAAATGAAGTCAAAATTAACGCATATGTAGTGATGGCAAGTGATTTCTTGATTCAAAAGTCTTATCAATATTTACATAGATCATGAAAAACGTTGCAAAAAGTAGAAGTTTAAAGTCCGCCATCTTGGGCTGTGGGTAACTTAAGTTACCCACGGCCGTTTAAGCACAGTGATTACATACATTGTACATAGAATGAATACTACTTTGACAAATCCTTGTACATGAGAGTTGTCTGTCAAATCTTTATTTCACAAAAAATGAATTGCACAGCAATGAACTCAGCTCAAAGCAAAGCACTTTAATGATACACTTAGACAGAGAGCTCAATCCAGTGATATACTTTGTACTACAGGTCCTTCATGAACATCATCGACTAAAACCATATCTCACAAACATGACTTCTACATGGTTGGATCCGACAGAAATCCTGAACAAGACATGAATTTTATCATCGTATTTTAAGTATATATACACAGATTAAAACTTAGGCGCATTTGTGGTAAAAGCATTCAGTATCTAACAACTTTCAATCGCTTTATGCACAAATTAATATAGGTAGAGTGGTCCGAGTACACAGTTATTTCGTAGTGCATTTCTTTTAGACAATAAATTAAAATTAAAAAAATCCCACCTGCGCTTTCTCAATAATATTTTTACAGTGTGTTGTACTACTTTTGGGACAAATTATATCAAAATTATAGAAAACTTCATCAGCTCTAACTCAAAATATGGACAATTTTATGTTAAGGTGGTCTTGAAATCTTTTGACAGCTTCCGAAGTGCTAATTTTTGACCTTTTTCAGCTGGGCCTAATCACTACTTTACATTCATATTTGTCACCGTCGTATTTATGTGTATATTAAATGGTTATTCATCAGTTCATTTATTTCATTCATGCATTCATTCCATTTTCTGTTTCATCATACTCATTATGACGATTGACTGAGACTGACATTTCTAATATACGTCACTGCACAATTTCATATACACGTCACTTCACACCTGAACGATTTAAATAAAATAAAATATTATTGCACGAGCGCGGGAAAATTTGTGTACGCCTTATTTTTATATAAAGATTTAGGATTTCATTAAATGAATAGCAGCCTTTCAAAGCTGACGCTTCAAAGCTAAAGCAATATTTACAGGTTAGTTAATTTTGTTATTTGGAAAATATTATTTAGTTTCTCGATAGAGTTTCATTCATTAAAAGTTAAATGGAAATATTATGATAGTTTTATTATAATCTGCTATACGGCTTTTCCGTACTTTTTACCTAGTTTTATGGTAAAGTTCAAATTACTGAATTACAGCTAGAAATTGTTTTATTGGCGATATTAATTCATGGCGTAATTTTAAAAGTGCATTGTCGAATTCATTAGTCCGTCAGTCCTTGTTTAATTGTAGTTTGTGGTTTTATATTTAGAGTATGAATGAATGTAATTGTTTCCGAATTTGTTGAAAGATTTGTATATGTTGAAATAAATGTATATTTACAGTATAATAAAAGTGGTACTAAAGTCGCTGTCTGGTATATAAGCCATTACGTTAATTTGGTATAATTTCCACTGTGACAAATTTATGACTCAAATTTTTTTACAGTGTCATTTCACCCCCCAACTTGCTATATGAGGCATAAAACATGGAGAAATAAATTTGGAAGGGATATAACAAAAATTGGCAAGTAACACTGTCCACACTAAGGACTATATTCGTGGACAACGAAAAATCAAAGGACGATAACTGTGTACTCGGACCAGAGACATATAATATATGTCTCTGCTCGGACCTAATATGAGTGCCTCTCTTGTCGGCAATAAGAACATACCTCCACTTATTTTTAGTCAACTGATGAAGAAACATTCAAAACTATAAAATTCCATTTAAGACTTATCAGTGTCTATTTGCCATCGCCACTGAATCAATGATATATATACACATCTATACATATGTACTGGCCGGACCAGTGAGTGTAACCAAGATGACTGGGTTAATGTAAGGATAAAACAATCAGGAGCTGACATTTATTTTACTACCAATCCAAAAGATGAAAAACTGAAAATAAAATATAAATACAATTTTACAATGTTTTCAATGATAATTTAAGTCCATAAAATATACGGATAAACAGTTCGTAGATATATAAAGCCGTTAAAGTTCTTTATAATAATAAATAGATAAATATTCTTGCACACGTCGGGTTCTGTCTGGAATTAAGTTGTTTCATCGCAGATACGAACAGTTTGAACGGTAAAATGTTCATAATTTCTTTATAACATAAGAAAAGATATTAAAACAGTTCATGGCTGATGTAAATACAAAATTTGTAATGTTTTAAATGTAACTCACGCTGTGGTTAGCCATGAATTGTTCCTTTGGACAACGTGTCCGCTGAATGTTCCTTGTAGTTGTGCACATGACCCGCTGAGCAGTTTTCGTTACTCAGAGAAAGGGGAAAGTAACATGGATTCCTACACTGTCCTGTATAAAACTCCTGAAACTGGCGCACATTAAGCGATGTACGCAATGAAACGTTAACAATATAAAATGATGATCACTTGACGAATAAATGAGGAATGAGTTCCAGAACAACATGTAAGACTAACATTAAAGTATATCCGACTAAAAGTGACGTTCGGTGTTTACTGATCTTTACTACATCTTCATCCCAAAAAAGCTCGCTATATTTTTCCTTTTTTGTCTTTTGTTCGAGCCTGTTTATTGACCTCTAGATATCTTTCAATTACATCCAGTTTGGTGTGTGTTGATGTTTGATAGTTGTAAACATAAGGAAATAGTAACCGAATAAGGAAATGAAAATTTAATAAGGAAAAAGAAATCAAATAAGGAAACAGAAACCTAATAAGGAAAAAGAAACTGAATAAGGAAATAGAAACCGAATAAGGAAATAGAAACCGAATAAGGAAACAGAATTCGAATAAGGAAATGGAAATCGAATAAGGAAATAGAAACTGTATAAGGAAATGAAAATCGAATAAGGAAAAAGAAACCGAATAAGGAAACGAAAAAAATAATTTTGAAAAACTTTTTGAGGAAAAAAAAATTTGAGGAAAAAAAAAATTTTGAGGAAAAAAAAATTTGAGGAAAAAAAAATTTGAGGAAAAAAATTTTGAAGGAAAAAAAAAATTCAGTTTGGACTTGTAATATTTTTCAAAATTTGAATATCGAAAAAGGAAATGGAAAACTGAATAAGGAAATGAAAATCCAATAAGGAAATGAAAATCCAATAAGGAAATGGAAACTGAATAAGGAAATAGAAACCGAATAAGGAAAAAGAAACCGAATAAGGAAATGAAAATCCAATAAGGAAATGAAAATCCAATAAGGAAATGGAAACTGAATAAGGAAATAGAAACCGAATAAGGAAATAGAAACTGAAAAAGGAAATGAATATTGAAAAAGGAAAAAGAAACCGAATTAGGAAATGGAAATCGAATAAGGAAATGGAAATCGAATAAGGAAATAGAAACCCAATAAGGAAATAGAAACCCAATAAGGAAATAGAAACCGTAAAAGGAAATGAACATTGAAAAAGGGAAAAGAAACCGAATAAGGATATGGAAATGGAATAAGGAAATGGAAATTGAATAAGGAAATGAAAATCCAATAAGGAAATAGAAACCGAATAAGGAAATAGAAACTGAAAAAGGAAATGAACATTGAAAAAGGAAAAAGAAACCGAATAAGGAAATGAAAATCGAATAAGGAAATGGAAATCGAATAAGGAAATAGGAACTGTATAAGGAAATGAAAATCGAATAAGGGGAAAAAGAAACCGAATAAGGAAACAAAAAAAAAATTTGAAAAACTTTTTGAGGAAAAAAAAAATTGAGGAAAAAAAAAATTTTGAGGAAAAAAAATTTTGAGGACAAAAAAAATTTGAGGAAAAAGATTTTGAAGGAAAAAAAAAATTCAGTTTGGACTTGTAATATTTTTCAAAATTTGAATATCGAAAAAGGAAATTGAAACCGAATAAGGAAATGAAAATCCAATAAGGAAATGAAAATCCAATAAGGAAATGGAAACTGAATAAGGAAATAGAAACCGAATAAGGAAAAAGAAACCGAATAAGGAAATGAAAATCCAATAAGGAAATGAAAATCCAATAAGGAAATGGAAACTGAATAAGGAAATCGAAACCGAATAAGGAAATAGAAACCGAAAAAGGAAATGAAGATTGAAAAAGGAAAAAGAAACCGAATTAGGAAATGGAAATCGGATAAGGAAATGGAAATCGAATAAGGAAACGAAAATCCAATAAGGAAATAGAAACCGAATAAGGAAATAGAAACCGAATAAGGAAACAGAAACCGAATAAGGAAATAGAAACCGACTAAGGAAATGGAAATCGAATAAGGAAATGGAAATCGAATAAGGAAATGAAAATCCAATTAGGAAATAGAAACCGAATAAGGAAATAGAAACTAAAAAAGGAAATAAACATTGAAAAAGGAAAAAGAAACAGAATAAGGAAATGAAAATCGAATAAGGAAATGGAAATAGAATAAGGAAATAGAAACTGTATAAGGAAATGAAAATCGAATAAGGAAAAAGAAACCGAATAAGGAAACGAAAAAAAAATTTGAAAAACTTTTTGAGGAAAAAAAATTTTGAGGAAAAAAAAATTTGAGAAAAAAAAAAATTTGAGGAAAAAAAATTTTGAGGAAAAAAAAATTTTGAGGAAAAAAAAATTAGAGGAAAAAAAAATTTGGAGGAAAAAAAAATTTGAGGAAAAAAAAAATTGGAGGAAAAAAAAAAAATTTGAGGAAAAAAAATTTTGAGGAAAAAAAAATTCTGAGGAAAAAAAATTTTGAAGGAAATTTTTTTTTAGTTTGGACTTGTAATATTTTTCAAAATTTGAATATCGAAAAAGGAAAAAGGAAAAAGGAACCAACTTGTGTCTGGTGGATAATACTGTTAAACGTTTCTTTTTTCGTTACACAAATATATTTGTTATGACTCAATATATCTTCTTGTGTTGAAAAATAAAAAAAACAAAACACCTCCGAACCGTAATGAAAAGCGATGTTTTTTGTTTTTACCTTTTTTTGTTCCGTAATCTAGACGGTCCAAAGCTTAAAACACCTGCAAACCAATGTATTGGAATAAGTGTTAATGATCAAAGGCTAGCGTATAATATGAATTGTTGTCCACAATGAAAGTCAATCATCGCACTAAATTCGATGATGGGGATTTGAGTATGTAACACGTTGGAATTGACTGGCTTTATCCAAAAGAATTGCATTTTTTGTCATGAATAAGAACGCTAATGATCTCCGAAGATCCCCGATGTTTTGAAAAAATAATAAAAAAACTTCAGTCTGATATGCGAGGTGACTTAATGATTTTTTTAAAATGTATACTTTAAAAATTTTCGAACGCCAGAACGCCAAAAACACACCAGTGACGCGTGAATAAAAAAAAAAAGGTCGAAGAAAATACGAAGTTAATGAGCATTGGAGTTCGACCGAAAATTTTGTAAACAACACTTCATGTATTATTAAAGGGTTACATGGTGACCTTTAGATTTTCATGGGTTGTTTCGTTCTGGTGGTATCTATCTTATTGATGTATATCTCGGATGTTCATTTTTTTTTTATATTAAATGTATTCTTTTAAATGTAACGAAGAATTTGAAAACAGGCTAGTAGGGCTTTAGCCCTTATATCTTGTACATTTGATAAAGACCCTGTTAAGAATGTTAACAACGTAATAATCAAAAAGGGGATTATCATCATGTACCTTGTTAAGATTAACCATTCGTGATCTTACAGTTTGGATTGTTTTACATGTGTTTGAGTTTGACCACGAACAATTTATTTAAAGTTACTTCCTATTCAGTACTGACTTCTGGACAGAATAGATCAACAGCGAAAATTTATCGCATCAATATCGAACTGTTTTTTTTGTCTATATGGGTTATACAAGTAAATATCTCAGGCAATGTTACCATTAACGGTTTAAGTCTCGCCTCAGCCTTTTCTGAATAAGCCAGATAATCATTCAATGTCCTATACAATTAAGAAATATTTATCAGCAATGTGAAAATACAATCGTAAATAAACATAAATAAATATATATATATATATATTTTTTTTTATCGAAGATGCTTTTGGTTTTGGTTTGTTGTTTTATACACAATTCATCTCGTTTGTTTTCCTCGTTTTAATTATTTTATATTTTAACATATGTCTACCATATATCATTACAATTAGTTTTTATATTTTTGCTTAGTATTATAGTGTTTTACATGCTTGCCTTTTACATGCAATACATATTACTGTTATTGTAACCTTCATTGAGTAGTACACCTTACATTCATTGTACAACCTAGTAGAAGTACTGTTTATGATACATATGAGCATCACTGATCATGCTGAAGACACATTGATTGTCGAAATGTATATCACATCAAGATATACATCCACTGCCCAGTATGTTGAGCAAACGGCACAAGTAATTTTGCTATTGTAATTCATAGGCCTTATTTACTTGCAATCGGGGATTTGGTTGACGCGTAGAACACAAAATTGGACCTTTTAATTGGTATACACCAAATGATAATCTAACATATGCATACAGCTATGTATCGATTTAACAATTACATCATAATTTTGGCAATTTCGAGACATTTGTTTGCGATTTGAAAATTCGTCTCGATCGGGAAGATAAAATACTTTTCTCTAATTGTAAGTTCTAATTCCCGTAGCACAATTAGTTTGCCTCTTTGATCCTCCAGATGATGTAAACACAAAAACGATAATATATTCAAATATACAACCGGAGGAATTGAACATGTGTTATCATAAACATCATGTGGAATTAAAGGGGTTAATTCTTCTGGCAATAAATAATATGGTTCTGAAAACGATACGCTATTAATGATTAAATGTTTGCAAGCTAATGTAAACCCGAGTGCGTCTTTGACTTTTTGGAAATATGTCTGTTCCAACAAACTATTGTCAAAACTTAACATAATTTTGTCCGGTGCACATTTGGATAAAGTATAGTTTAAGATTTCTATACATTCCTGGAATCTCTTGTATTTATAAAATAACGATGCCAATAATGACCAAGCGGATGTAACATCGTTATACATTCCCATCTTGTAACAATGTAAACTTGTCTGGTATTGTTTGTATAACGATTTGTTTCCTCCTTCATAGTTAAGGCTTGATAATAGTAGACTGTTGTTGGAAATCAATGACATCATGTATGAAGACATTTCTGCATCTTTTATATTAAATAAACTAGTGACTATTTGTTTTATGTTGTTATAATTCAAAGGAATTATTAAAATGTTGGGGTATGTTAAGCAAGACAATTCAGAGGCTGCAAGACAAGGTATAAGGGAAGCTCCTTGTTCTGACCTAAAATTTCGAAATGTATCCGTATAGAAAACGTTGGTCCATAATGAATTGTTTATCTCATGCAACGTATCAAGTAAAGATTTATGTTGGCTATCAGTAAAACGACCTTCGAAAAAGTTGTTTCCCGGAATAAAGTAGTGAAGACAGATTTTATATTCTACACAGTATATCAATCGCCTCATGCAGCTCTTGAAACAGGGAATCATATTTTGAGAATGCCATTGTGAAGGTTTTGATTCTTCACATAACCAGAACATTATAGTTTTAATAAAGTACGAACAAATAAGATCAGCATGTTTTTTCTTTATAATGTCCTTTAAAACGATTTTCATTAATGCGTAGCACAATAACTTGGTATGAGAAAAGGAAAAAATTAATTGCTTTTCTGCAATAGAAAATGATATCCGCCATTCCAAATCTTCATCCAATGATCCTTTACATCCAATAGGAACAAATAAAACTCCGTTCTGAACAATAGCCGTAACTAATTTGGGATCGGGCCAAGACAACCTCGATCTGACAATCCAATGGCAAGCCGGTTGTATCCATTCTTTACAGCTAAAACAATGTGCAGAATCAAAAGTTTCATTTAGTGACGAATGACAAGGTCCATGAATTATCATAGAGTCTGGCAAAAAATACTCCCGAAAAAGTCTACTTGACATGAATTGTTCCCCTGCAATAATCTCGCACAATAGGCTTATGTTAGAAATGCATCTTTGAGATATGTTGTACAACTTAAGTTTTGTAAAACCTGGTTTTGTGTTACTTATGTCCATGATTACAGTTAATTGGTTTGTGGAAGATGAAACTTCATGTATATTCTCATATATACGAAAATATGTCGAAACACACATTTGATCATAATCACTGCCCTCGAGGTCTAAACCTTCTGATTTACTACCACTACTTATAACTGTATAATCAGGATATTGGGTAATATTATCTAATGCCCAAAATATCTTTCTCCTTGTTTTCACAACTTTCTCTGATCCAATTATATAGCATACATACTGGTAAATCTGCAGAGAACAGTCTATGCTTGATTTGCTCATATTTCTTTCTTTTCAATCTGTAATTGATAAAAAAATAAGATGTAACATGTCTTCTTATATCTTTAATCATTTTAAACAGCAGATTTTTCCAACTTTCATTTCATTTTTTAATCTTTTGATTTTTATGCCCTCATTTATTTGATGGAATTTTGAAAGAGAATTCACAGAAGGCAAAATGCTACGTATGAGTCGGCTTGTTAAGACCATTATTTGCATGTGTATTTAAATTAAGATAGAGTCGAAACAATTTTTACATCCGGTGGCTTTGTTACAGATTTGTTTGTTTTCACAGTGATTATAATCTTAACACAATGTTGACTGCTGTACCTCTTGTTTGCACATTTTTAACTATCATATAAAAAAGACGATTTGGTATGATTGCCAATGAGACAACTCTCCACAAGAGATCAAATGACACAGAAAACAGCTATAGGTCACTGTCAGTCTGTTCGATCTGTTCAAACATCGTTGTCAATATAATAAAGTTTTATGCTTCTGACAAGAAGTGAGAGGTTTAGCTAGCTATGAAACCAGGTTTAATCCACCATTTTCTACATAAAAAAATGCCTGTACCAAGTCAGGAATATGACAGTTGTTATCCATTCGTTTTATGTGTTTGAGTTTTTGATTTTTGATTAGGAACTTTCCGTTTATAATTTCCCTCGGAGTTCAATATTTTTGCTAATTTACTTTTATGTAGAGTCATATCGATCACGTGGATAGATACTCGATGTAATTGACTTCTGTGTATGCTCAAGAGAAACTAGTTTGCCAAAATTAGTAAGATATAAAAGTGTAAAATATTCAAGAACCCGTATCGTTACGGGTAACTTAAGGACTGAATCCCCAATAAACTTGATGATTTTGAATCGAATACGACATAATTTACTTGCAATAGCTATACCTACTCTTTTTTTGGGGCAAATTTACATCAAGTTTTGAAGCTCAATAGAAATATGACTCATATTACACACCAGCTATCACTTATTAAAAAACTGAAATATTACTGTCAGAAAAGACAAACAACGATTGGCTTACTGTTGATATATATATAAAAATGATTAGATAGTAAAATCGGACCAATAACAGGCAAACGGAAAAAATAATTCTAGTCTAGAGTAGACTAAATTTGAATTAGTTATGAAAAAATGTTATACACTAGCGTAAACAAAAAAAACTTACTATTTATTTTTTAAATTTTCAACCAACATTATATCTGAAACTCCTGGTGGTAAAATCAAAGTCTTATTAATTTTTTGATAAAATGTGACTGTTTTCTGTTAAATCCCATGTTTATAGCTAGACGATTTTCTGATACATGAAGAAAAAACAAATAATATGGGGACGGAGTCCCCTATTACAGTAGAAAATTCAATAAAAAAAAAAAAAAAAAAAAATCGGGAAAATTTCCCGAATTTTTCATTATACTAATGAACTCAAAATCATTCAATTTTTTTTGTCGAGTTTTTGAATTTCCGGATCTGCGCAGAAATCCACTTTCGTTTCCGGTCTTGTTTACATGAGACTTTGAATAAAATGTATATTTATCAGTCTAAGAAAGGAACTAATACTAATTCATTTAAAAAAAAATGTTTGTTATTAAAAAACGTTACCTGATGACAGCGTTTCTATGTTTACATTGAATATGACGTCATAACAGGCTTAAATAGCGTCACAACTAAAATCCCTAACAACAGAACCAAAATCGGAAACGTTACGGTATTTCCGTTTCTCTTTTTAACATTGTTGATCATTGTTGATTTAAAAAAACATTCATAGACTTCGTCCCCATTTACAGGTACTGCCTGCCTCATATTATTTAATGATAACTTTTGTTGTCAATTTAATCTTGATGACTCTTGATCTGCCAATTGAAACGATATTCCCGGGCTTGTATTTCTAATCATTATTTCCTTGATAAATGATGGCTTCTCACAAGGAAGCTATTTAACCAAGAGTTCCAAATAGTCAAGTTGAAATAATCCTTTCGTAAATTTTACAGGCGCCATCACTAGTTGGTTGACTGTTACAGAAGATCCGTTTCATAGATCTTATCGGATACGTTCCTAATGACGTTACTATAACACTGTACCCTTTCGGAGCAGCTATGATCACCCCAGTTTGGTGGGGTTCCTGTTGCTAAGTCGTTAATTTTCTATATACATGTTGTGTCTTGTGTTCTATTGTTTGTCTGTTTGTCTTTTTTCTTTAAACCATGTTGTTGGCAGTTAATTTTCGATTTTTTAATGTCCCTCTGGTATCTTTCGCCTCCTCTTTTACACTAAAATACCTGACACACGAACAAAGGACTTGTAACATTGAAATATAAGAGAACGCGAAAATAGTTTGAAGATTATGGAGGTATCTAAAGCATCGGGATCAGATTGTGTAAGCCAACGATTTCTCAAGAAAGCATATGGAATCTTGAGTTATCCACTGTGCATGTTATCTGACCTGTTTTTATCAATTATCAAATTCCCTTCAGACTGGCATTGTGCTAGTATAACCCCATGTTTAAGAAAGACTCTCCAAGTGACTATTCAGACTGATCTCACTGATAATCGCTAATGGCAAAGTCATGGCTAGATATGTTTTAAGCATATTTATAGTTACCTACTTCCTAACCAGATTATTACAGCCAACGAATCAGACTCCTCCCTGAGAATGGTCAAAATCTTTATTGCTAAGCGATAAGGTCAATGTTTTCATTCAAGACGTCGTACGCAATGAAGTTCTCTAAATCAGCATATTTTTGTGGTGCTAATGAACCAACAGTGCAATACTTGTATTGCCCCCGACTTATATCATGGTTGGATAGCAATCTCATAACATCAGAATAGAACATATAAACGAGATTTTGCTATACCGTTCTACGAAATTCAGCAGAAACTTCAATATTTTCTTATAGAGATATAAATTCTCTTTCACAACATTATTGTATGCTTTGTTTATTTTCCATCTAGCTTGTGTAAACATTATTCAATTTCATAAATTCTACTCCATAAAAGTATTACACATATGCAAGGTCCTATTTGATTCGGAAACGGATTAATATGTGTTAATAAATAAGGTTTTCATTAAGATTGGCAAAAACATCTCAACACAATGTGAAATAATAACCATTATGAATTAAAGGTTTAATAGAAGGACGAAACTCTTCATTCTAAAACTTCTGGCATAGTAGTGACAGAGAAGAAAAACATGGTTACCTTTTCATTTGTTTGCAAAATTAATAATGAGTGACAATATTTCATTATCACGATATTTTAAATAAAAGCAACAATAGTATACCGCTGTTCAAAAGTCATAAATCGATTGAGAGACATCAAATCCGGGTTACAAATTAAAACCGAGGGAACACATAAACTATAAGAGAGCAAAGGACAAGCAACGATTAGGGCCGTTTTTGGCCCCCTCTCCAAATAAGTTTATATTGTCATTATTGATGGTCTTCGAGTAAACGCTTAGATATAATGATTTTATTGTGTTCCGGTGAAAAGAAGGTTGCCTAGCATTGGTTTTATTTAGAATGGAAATTATCATATATTAATTGCTTTATCTGAACAAATTTAAATATTTGCAAATACTGTTGTTTGTCAACGAAGAACTTGAAGTCACAAATGAAAAGTCCCTTTGATTTCGTCTTACTATATGCCTAAAAACAACCTAAGCAACAGAAATGTTGCCTAGCAACGCTTAAAAAAATAGATGCTTTCCATCTCTGAAGTATGAATTAAGCAGTCGTTTGAAGATTTTTCTTTCCATATGGTGTTTTATTCCAACATTCTTTCATATACATCTTTTTTTTATTCTTAACCAATTCCGTATTGGGCATAGCAACAGTAAAACATGTTGGAATTAAAGCCAACTACAAATCATTTAGTCATATTATTGAACAAATCAAATTGAATGCAAGGCAGGTTGTATGTTTATGAACAATTTTTAGTTAGAAATGAAAAGTTAGTTTAATTATAGGTCACTAAAAGTTTATCAACTACTTAGCTACTTAACCAGTGCATAGCAACCGTGCAAGAATAGGTTCTTTATGTTTTTTAAATATGAACTTTTTTAAAGAATATACTTCCTAATACGGTGTTACACTATAATATAAACATCTAGATTATCATTATTTTTTTGGACGAATTCTATATCGAGCATAGAAACCCTCATCTTGCTTAGCAACATCAAACATTTTTTTAAAATGAAAACAACTACAAAACCTTTGTTTCAATGTGAAGGTCTTTTTATGAAAACAAGATTGAAAAAGATTTACTAAAATATAATTTGGGAAGGGCTTGAACAGTTTTTTATAAGACATTTAACAGTTAATGGAATGAAAGAGATGTGACTTGTACCACATGAAGACATCGTGTGGAATAAAATGTGTAATCCAGGCAATAACGAAAAAAACTCGAAAGGTTTGAATATAAAAAATGATGAGTTTGTTATATTGCGTTTTTTCACCTGTCACCACTTTTTTAGACTTTTGTGTAACTATTTTGTATCATACTTAACGCCTTATTTTCGCATTTATCTATGTTGTCAGCTGTGTGTGTGTTGCTGTGTGTGTGTTGCTGTGTGTGTGTGTGTGTGTGTGTGTGTGTGTGTGTGTGTGTGTGTATATGTGGTGTGTGTGAGATATGGGACAATTAAAACTTTCTAACATACGAATCAAAACCTAATAGGAATTAGAGAAGAGTGACAATCGACCTGCAAGATGCTGTTTTTCATTCAAAAAAAAAGTTGCTTTCAAATCATATTGCTCACACGCGTAAATAAACTCATCATAGATACCAGGACTAAATTTTGCAAATACGCCAGACGCGTTTTTCGTCTAAAAAAGACTCATCAGTGACGCTCGAATCCAAAAAAGTTAAAAATGCCTAATAAAGTACGAAGTTGAAGAGCATTGAAACGAAAACGTAAACGAAACTTCCGTTTCATGCATTGAACATTGAAATGACCATGATCGTACCTGAACATTTAACAAAATCGAAAGTATTTTATAGTTATATAAGGTAAGGGTGTATATGTTATATTACGCGTTTATATTTCAAATACTGACATTCTTACCCTTTTCGTTGTTCATTTGAATCATCTACTTTGATTATTGACTTCTAGATTTAATTTTCTCAATATCCTTTCACTACAATCCGGTGTCTAATGGATGAAAAGAAGTCAATTGCCAGTGCACGTCTTAAACACCACAGCATTTTAATATGTCGCAGTTGTTATTGATAGATATTTAGATGACGTACCTTGTACTTTGTATCGTACTTATAAAATTTATATTGGCAACCAAATACATAAACAGAATGGTTATATATATACTACCGATATCTATAGCTCATCATATAGATAAAATATAATAAAACTATAAGTAAATTCTGTCAAGGTTGATTATTTATGAATTGAAGCAGATTCTAAATAAAGCTTAACAAGACAGCAACCAAACGAAAAAAAAAATCAATTGATAGGCAGTTGTTTAATCAGACCCTTTGAATAAATAACATTTGGTGAACAGGTAAGTTGTAAACACCAGATTTTCGTCAGATAGGTTTACTAGTAGACTATTTTGTAATAAATGAAACACAATCAAGTTTGTTAACTATGATATCAAAAATCGAAAAGAGGTCGAGTAAAGGGACTGTCTTTCAAAATACATATCTTCGCCACGAAAGTATTTATCAAAACTTACAAACAAACATTCTTGGTAAATAGTTGCAATGAAAATAAATTTCATTAATTCAGATTTTTCGTCTAAAATCTACCAGATATAGTAAGTAAGTAAAGTAAGTAAGTAAATTTTTATTATAGTGACATGTGTAATAACAGTTTAACAAAATACAAATATATTATATAAACAATAAAATAAACCCGACTCATAGGGTCTATAACTCACTCTCAAATCATAAAACATATATCTTTGATCACGGATTTCAAACAAAATAATGAGTGAAAGAAAAATTTAATTCAAAATAATTAAATTCACAATGAAGAATCGAAAATTGATTAAAAATAAGATAATTCAAATATCGACTTAGTAAATGTCCAGTTAAATTACCAATGAATTAATATTTATAATACAGAAATGGAAAATATTCAGATTGACTATGAACATGATGAATTAACTATTTTACATTTTAATATAACAGTCAAATTCGCTTATTACTGCCAACTACATGATTAAATTTGAAATTGCAATATACCGTTATCAATTGTTTCATGTATATAACACTTAACGTCTATGCCGGAATAGAAATATAAAACAAAATAAGACTTGTGTATAACAAAACTTTTGAATTACAAATGTATTAAAAGTGTGTTTTATATACATGATAAAGATCATGTCTTCTGACTAGCTTTTGCGAACCATCGATTTATATAACTACTAAAGTAGAACACCCGTGCCCTGTCGATGCATCATTTCTAGCTCTTTTTAGTATATGCTTGCTACCTTGAGTTGTTTTCTTAAACGATTTATCAGACTTGCGTGCGTTATCTTTTTCTCGGAACATTTATATAATTATTATTAACTGAACTAGGAGACACAACATAATTAACTGCTTCCGGTTAAGATTTGTTATGTGAATCTATAGTGTACTTATATGAGTTTTGTTGGTGAAAATATTGTTGACACTAAGTAGGGGATATATGATTAATCATGGAATAGAGAGAATAAAAACACCTTCATTTTGATAATGGAAATTAGTTAATTTGAGATTTTCAAGAAATCATTGATTGGTTTTTTTGTGTGTGTTGTGTAGATGGACTAATTTAATAGAAATGTCAACTCGAGTCAAGAATAGAAAAAATGAGTACTCGTTAATTTTACCAAGCAACACTCGAGAGTTTGCTCGAAAATGTATCTACAAAATGAGAACGCAAAAGATGCTTCAATGTGACGATTGCAAAAGTCGAGTCCAGTTATTCTTATATCTTATATGTTCAATTCGTCAGCTTAATGTCTAGTACTCTAAATAAGTTAATATATGTATCGCAAAAGAGGTTTCAAAATTAAAAATTGTCCCATTAATCAGTTACCAATTGTAATAGAATGTTCGTTGCTGACATAAAATAGTTGATCTCTGGCAATATATTAACCTCTTTAGCACCACATCAGGTGTTCCATGACCACAAGGTACATAAGGTACACGTAATTGCAGAAAGATGTGTGCCTGTGGAATAAGTGGCCATTTGACTCATTAGATGTGCAAGAACCTTTTACAACCTTATTTGTGAAGTCAATTTATAGAAAAGTGTTATAGAGAAAATTGAAGCCTCAAATAATAAAAAATGATCTTCTTTTCCAAGTGGAACAAAATGATATTTTTGTGCAATATAAAGATAAGAATATGTGGTATGATTGTAATAATGAAAACTAAGACATCTCAATTGTGTCTTTCTACATTATGATATTTGCACTATTGGGTCCACTTATAGCTTACTGTTCGATGTGAGCCAATACTCCGTATTGAAGACTGTACTTTGAACTATAATGGTTTACTCAAATTGTGATTTGAATGGAGAATTATGTACCTGGCATATAAATAAATTTATGTACATGGTTTACGACTGTGTTTGGAATCATGTCAACTGGAAACGAGCGGTGATGTAGATTCGATCAACAAATACGACCGTTGATCACTGAGGAGTTCTTAATGATTGTCGAATATATATAGTCATACGCTTTTTGACAATACTCAATATTTATACAGTGAATCATAAAGTAACATACAGGTTATAACTGATGTAACAATTATTAATCATTGTCCAACTTTTGATGTGTTTGAGATTTTGGTTTTGCCATTTGATTAGAGATTTTTGTGGAAATTACTTTTACTTCATACTTTTAGCAATTTGGAGACAAGTGTTTGCAATTTTATGGTACCACGAGATTTGATATACATGATATTCTTCTTGAATTGTTAGTTCCAGAACTCGAATGGCATTTTGTTTGCCTCTGTGATCTCTAAGATGATGTAAACATAACACCAATAATATATTCAAATACACAACAGGAGGAATTTCACAATTGAAATGATGGTGTCGAATTAAAGGGGTCAATTCTACTGGCAATAAATCATATGGTTTGATAAATGTCACGCATTCAATGATCAAATGTTTGCATGTTGATAAAAATCCAAATGATGTTTTGACTATCTGAAAATACGTCTGTTCCGAAAAACTGTTTTCATAACTTAACATAATTTTGTCCGGAGTACATTTTGACAAAGTGTGGTTCACAATATCTATACATTCATTGAACCTCTTATGTTTATAAAATAACGATGCCAATAATGACCAAGCAGAATTAGAATCAGGATAAAGTCCTGCCTTGAAGCAATTTAAACTGATCTTGTATTGTTTGTACACCAATTTGTTTCTTTCTGAATAGTTGTTTCCATCTGTTGATTGCATCCAAGACTTTGAAATCAGGGACATCATGTATGTTAATAATTCAGTATTGTTCGTATCACTTAAACGTGTGATGATGTTCTTCCTGTTTAGAAAATACAAAGAGTTACCTAGTATTTTCGGGTAAGTTAAACATGATAGCGAAGACGATGTCAAATAAGGTAATGATGAAATTCCATGTTCGTTTCTAAACCTTTGAAATGTATCCGTGTGGAAAACGTAAGTCCATAACGAATTGTAAATATCATTTAATAAGTCAAGTAAACATTTATGTTGGTAATCAGTAAATCTGCATTCGAAAAGGTTGTTTTCTGGGATAAAATAATGGCGACAGGTTTTATACTCCACACAGTAAATCAGTCGTCTTAAACAGTTCACAAAACAGCAAATCATATTCCGAGAATGCCATTCTAAAGGACTTGATTCTTCACATAACCAGAACATTAAAGTTTTAAGAAAATATGAACAAATAAGATCATAGTGTTTCTTTTGAATAATGTCTTTCAAAATTATTTTCAGCAGTCCGTAACATAATAACTGGGTATGAGAAAAGGAAAAAATAAGTTGCTTTTCTGCCATAGAAAATGATATTCGCCATTCGAAATCTGCATTCAAAGATCCTTTACATCCAATAGGCACAAATAAAACTCCGAGCTTTATAACAGACATAACTAATTTGTTATCTGGCCATGACGATCTAGATCTAGAAAACCATTGGTGAGCAGGTGCTATCCATTCCTTACACCGAAGGCAATCTGCAAAATCATATAATCCTTTTGAATCACTTTTACATGGCCCATGAATAACCATATCATGTGACAAATCAACCTCACGAAATAATTTACTTGAAATATATGCTTCTCCTTCTTCAATCTTCACCAAATGGTTTATACCCCATACGTATATGAGTCGTGGGTTATTCAACTTGAGCTTCGTAAATCCTGGTTTCGTGTCACTAGTGTCCATTATAATGTTTTTCTTTGCGAAGGATGATACTTTGCTCTTGTTTTCGTGAACCTGGAAGTCGTTATCAACAAACATTTGATCATAATCACTCCCTTTGATGTCCAGACCTTCGGCTTTACTCCCAGTACTAATAACTGCATGTTTTTTTACTTGAAAAAAACTATCTATTGCACAAAATATATTTCTTCTTGTTTTCACTACTTCCTCCGTTCCAATGATATTACATAGATACTGGTAAATCTTCAGAGACAGTTCTTTTTCCTCAGTTTCACTCATATCAGAAATCTGTAAAAAAAATAATAAAAAAAAGATAGCATTACTTTTCTTTTACACAATGTTATTTTCCTTAATAACATTTGTATTTTTATTGACGAGAAGTTTTAAGAATATGAAAGTCAAAGATGCGTAATTAGGAACTACATACTGAGAAGGAACATATAAATAATAGCCACACCATACCATTGAAAACATAGTTTACTTTTACCGGCACAGCTCTAACACTAAAAATTTCGATGTGGCTGAAGCATAGATCACAAAGTTGTTGACAAAAAGTATGTTTGAATTACAAATATTTATATTAGACATCCTTACCTTTGGCGTGTAAGGATTACCATGTTTTTAACATACCTGCTTGACTCCGACATCGAAATATTCTTCAAAATTATGTAAGCTATTTATCGTCTCGATAACAGTTATTTACGAACGCACTTCCTAACAACAGAGACTTTTCCATTTTAATAGATTTCCAATTGAACTATTTCGTGCTTGACATACATAGATATCGAAATACTTTTTACTTGTACGGTTAATAATTATATGAAAATAATGATATTCCTATTTTTATATCAAGTAAATAAAAAGACCATTCGTTATCAGAATAGATAAATGAAGCAACCAATAAACTTTTTTTTATTTTTATTTTCCCATTAGGAACAAACACAAAAATGACATTGAAAAGTAGTATACGTTATTGATTTTAAGCAGATTTAGATGGTAGGTACACGGAGGGAAATAAAATTGTCCATTTTTTTCTGAATTTTAATTTGAACTCAATTTTTTCTGTTTGATTAAAAGTTTATACTTAATTGAAACATATATAATGATTTAATAAAAATCTTGCATCTTTTTGTGGATATAAAACCGGGAAAGTGAAAGGATATTACGTTTACTGGAAGTGGTGCGGCCTAGTAAAAACAGCAAACAGAAAGTAGAAAAAATAGTTTTTACTTCAGGGTTACATAACTTTTTTTTCTTCGTGGCATGACCAACTTTTTTTCCAGATTAAATCACGATTTCACATCAGTACATGATATAAACATGAAAAAAAATGTTTCATTTTTCATGTTCTATTTTTTTTTAAATCAGCTATTTTGCATGTAAGAACAGTCAATTACAAGTCTGCAACCTTCTTATCTTCTGTGTTAGTGTTCAACGTAGAAAATTAATATAAAAAACTTTGACTATCTTTGCCACTTCACTCGACAGTGATAAATAAAAAGATTTAACATTATAAGTTTGCATTACACAATGCTAATTAATTGTTAACATTGATATGCAACATTCATGGTTTTATCTGTGTTTTTAATTAGTAACTTATTTTTAAATACAAAATAGAAGTAGCATTAAGCTTTCTTTTTTTTTTTAAATATCTAGTTAAGATGACAAGTACTAGAATATTTATTAATTCATTAATAATTCTTTTAATTCCTTTTTAACCAAGTTAAAGTTTTTATAGTCGGTTTTATGCTGTATGCTTTTAAACATGTTTTGGTCTATTTTTAACTTTGTAGTATCATTTATGTACGAACTTATGTATATTTTTTTAACATGTTAGGCGCTTAGAATGATTGTAGTGTTGTATAATGCGCTTTAAAAACGCCTTGTTAAAATAAATGCCTTGTAATGTGATCATTCAGTGTGGATTATTGAGACCTGTTTAGAGCTTCTGAACTTTTTTTTATATATCACTGTTCTCTGAATATTATCTTCATGAAAATGATTACCATACGCTACACCTTTATTTTGTTTGGATACAAAAACAGTATATTTTTCTAAGAATTTAAACAGGATTAAAATTGACAGTTATACCTTTTGAATTTGAGGTCCAGTAGCTGGATTTCCGATGAGAAAATACTGTGCGATTATCCATGTCGACATTACTTTCAATCATCAATCTAAACCTTTTTGATTGGTTTCAATAATATATCCTCCTGAACTTGAAATTAAAAAAAGAATACAAAACTTTTACCTCTTCATTTTCTTATACCTGTTAATAACACTTCTCTACGAAATGTGTTATCGAAAGGTCCGAAATATCGTGAGCCTAAATCCATCAATTGGAAATACAACTTTAAAATTTTGATGGACTCCGTCGAGGATTATGCCAGGCAATGGGCTAAACATGAAAAGGAAGACGTAGACACTCTATCCGTATGGATTAAGGCAGTGAGGTCGTTAATACAAATCAGAATTAAGAAACTGAATGGGTCCATCAATGCCCATGCTACGTCAATCTTTAAAGACCCAAATGTTGCTAAACACTTATCCGACCTCCATGATAAATATGTTGTTGTCCCCGCAGACAAAGCCCCAAATAACATCGTTTTTGTCTGTAAAAATCACTACATTAATTGCTTGATAAACGAATTAGGTATAGACAATTCACTTGGAAACTCAACATATACCCTCACGACACTTACCAAAGAGGAAATCCTGGATAATCATAGGTCTGTTCTTTGTTCCTTTGGTATTTCAACCGAAGATGAAGAACTGGATCTTCCATCACTATATTGGAGACCTAAACTACATAAGTGTCCTTACAAACAACGGTATATTGCTGGGTCTTCCAAGTGCTCCACGAAACCTCTTTCTAAATTATAAACATCTATTTTATCAGCAATCAAAGACGGGCTTCGAAGTTATTGTGAAACTGCCTATTCTAGAGGTGGTGTGAATCAGATGTGGATACTTAAAAATTCCAAAGATCTTTTAGAGTACATACAATCTAACTATCTTTCATCTTGTAACAGTATTAAAACATTTGACTTTTCTACTCGTCACACAAGTATTCCACATTCCAAACTAAAAGACAAATTGAAAGAGTTGGTATTACTTTGCTTCGTAAAAAAGAATGTCCAACGTAGATACAAGTATCTTGTCTTAGGGAGGGATAAATCATACTTTGTAAAGAATCACTCTGATTATTCAAACAAAAAATTCTCTGAAATCGATATTATCAAGATGCTTGATTTCTTGATTGACAACATATTTGTAACGTTCGGAGGACGTGTTTTTCAACAAACTGTCGACATCCCAATGGGAACAAAGTGTGCCCCTCTACTTGCCGACTTGTTTCTTTATTATTATGAGGCTGACTTCATGCAGGAACTTCTTAGGAAGAAAGATAAGAAGTTAGCAATATCCTTTAACTCTACTTTCCGCTATATAGATGACGTTCTTTCACTAAACAATTCAAAATTTGGTGACTATGTGGAACGCATCTATCCCATCGAATTGAAGATAAAGGATACTACAAATATAGTTAAGTCGGCTTCATATCTTGACTTACATCTAGAAATTGACAATGAGGGTCAGTTGAAAACAAAACTTCACGACAAAAGAGATGATTTCAGCTTTCCAATTGTGAACTTTCCATTTCTAATTAGCAACATTCCAGCAGCACCTGCATACGGGGTATATATCTCCCAATTGATTCGATATTCCCGTGCTTGCATTTCCTATCATGATTTTCTTGATAGAGGGTTACTGCTCACAAGGAAGCTATTAAACCAAGAGCTCCAAATGGTGAAGTTGAAACCATCCCTTCATAAATTTTACGGACGCCATCACGAGTTGGTTGGCCGTTATGGAATAACCGTTTCACAAATGATATCGGATATGTTCCTTACGTCGTAACTACAATCTCCTTCCCTTTCATGAATGTGACCTACCGAATTAGACTATTTACCGGATTTGTAATCACATAAGTAACACGACGGGTGCCACATGTGGAGCAGGATCTGCTTACCCTTCCGGAGCACCTGAGATCACCCCTAGTTTTTGGTGGGGTTTGTGTTGTTTATTCTTTAGTTTTCTATGTTGTGTCATGTGTACTATTGTTTTTCTGTTTGTCTTTTTCATTTTTAGCCATGGCGTTGTCAGTTTGTTTTAGATTTATGAGTTTGACTGTCCCTTTGGTATCAACTTCAGTGGTTACCAACAGTAACTGAGTTTGTTAAAAAGACCAGCTATTGTAACAGCTTTCCTCATATTATAGCAAAACTGTATGACAAAAAATTGATTTCAGCTTCCAAATTGTGTTCGTGTTGCTTAATCTTTTGTTTTTTATGTTGTGTCCTATGTGCTATTATTTGTCTGTTAGTTTTTTTTCCTTTAAGGCCATGGCGTTCTCAGTGTATTTTCTATCCATGAGTTTGATTGTATCTCTGGTATCTTTCATCCCTCTTTTTAGAATCAACATACAAACTTCTAGTGCATATGAAGCACACATTTCTCAACTCATACGATATTGAAGAGATTCCCGCTTGAGCATTGAGCACATTGAGCAATGGTTTTATCACAGCTCATTCTGAAAAGCATTATTATTGTACCCAAACGTTTTTCAAAATTAACCAAGACCTAAATTATTAACATACAATGTCAAATTCACAAATATTAGAGGATGATCTTGGATTGTAGATTTCTGATGATGACGCTGTGTGTCTTTTTTTTTATTTTAATAGTTGTCCTGTAATTTGTCTTGATACGATAATGTCCCTTATGGTCGTAACACTCTCGACGTGACGGTATATTTGTTCGTTAAGTATCTGAGTTGTTTGTGTGTTGTGTTGACGTTGATGACACGGTAGGGTCCGGCAGGATGCTCGCAGAGATAACAAAATAGAGTTAGGAACCTAACAGAGTGGACAGAACGTTATACATATGTTGTTAATAATAGTGAACCATTTATCTTTAACTATTATGTCAACATTTATTGATAACAAAGCATGTTCCCATACACAGCCTGTCGATGGCATTCTAGCAGGGATGTTAATAATCACTTGTTTCATATTAAATGAAACTTTCTTTACTACATTTTTTTTTAGAAATATTCGTTTGATCAGAACAATCAAAATTTTATTTGAAACGATAATAAATGTGTAGAGCTAAACTAATTGAAATATAGAAAAAAAATCATGTCATTTTGTTTATTTTCTTTTGTTACATCTTCTGACATCAGACTTGGACTTCTCTTGAATTGAATTTTAATGTGCGTATTGTTATGCGTTTACTTTTCTACATTGGCTAGAGGTATAAGGGAGGGTTGAGATTTCACAAACATGTTTAACCCTGTCGCATTTTTGCGCCTGTCCCAAGTCAGGAGCCTCTGTCTTTGTTAGTCTTGTATTATTTCAACTTTTAGTTTCTTGTGTACAATTTGGAGTTTAGTATGGCGTTTATTATCACTGAATTAGTATATATTTTTTAGGGCCAGCTGAAGGATGCCTCCGGGTGCGAGAATTTCTCGTTGCATTGAAGACCTGTTGGTGACCTTCTGCTGTTGTCTGCTCTATGGTCGGGTTGTTGTCTATTTGGCACATTCCAAATTTCAATTCTCAATTTTATATAAATCGAAAAACAAAGCATATGGGGTATCAATCATTGACACAAAGTCAGTATATGCAAATATAAAGACCTTCTTTCGTCATTGCTCCAAAAGTCTGCTACCCAAACTGAGTTCTCCATAGAAACTACTGAAGCACCCAATTTATCATCAGAGGCTCTAACACAAGAGAGACCTGCAAATGCTTTTCCTTTCGCCATGGAAAACAATCTTCCTAATAATCAGGAAAAGACCAGTGACTTATTTTTTCTTGCAAACTTGGTGGCAGTAACAGATATACAACACCGTCGTTCTGTGATGCTAAACTTATATCCCTATTTACCTCCTATATATAAAGTTGAGTACTAGGGACAGCAAGCAGAAAAGAAATGCACTTGCCGGCAAATTTCTACAAAATTAACAAACCAATGAAATCCTGAGACAAAATATTCTCTCGCAGAATACAAAATCTGTTCACAACTTGTCAGGGAGTATAAGAAATTCCAATGAGTCAGAGTCAACTAATAGTTATCAAAGGTACCAGGATTATAATTTAGTACGCCAGGCGCGTGTTTCGTCTACATAAGACACATTAGTGACGCTCTTATCAAAATAATTATCATGCCAAAAAAGTCCAAAAAGTTATGCCAAATACGGCTAAGGTAATCTATGCCTGGGATAAGAAAATTCTTAGTAAAATTTTGTAAACAGGAAATTTATAAAAATGACCACATTATTGATATTCATGTCAACACCGAGAACTTGACGAGTCAACTAGGGACAAGAACTGACTTCACTTTGTCAAATTTTTTTAAAGCCTTATCAAAATCTTAAAATTGATATACAATGATACTAAGGTTATGTTTTTCACTGAATATGTATGCAAGCATTCAAAATCATTTCCGGAGGCAAACAAACCTGAAATATGCAAAAATGAATAATTTTGAAGGTCTTACATATACCAGATTTGTATGCAGGCATACCGACCTGAAAAATTCTAGTATACACACATACACATAGAGTGAAACTTTAGCATACGCCAGGTCGGTTTCAATCAGAGGAAGAAATGCCATTTATTATCCCAATTAACAGTACAGCATACACTAGACCTGTATGCAGGCATGCATACATAAGATATGTAAATTTATAAGATAAATGAACTTTCAACAGACACCAGCCCACAAGGGTGACTGGGGAATATAAATATGGTTACTTGGTCTTCTCCCGACCGGCAGTAAAACACTTGCCGAAGTGGGGCGTCCGTCTGGCTGTGCGGGATGGATTAAGTTCGCAGTCACGTCCGGTCAGAATGGGGACGTTAAATCCGATGTCTCATGTAAAGTGAGAGCCACGCTCTTTGCACGTTAAGAACACTTACAACAACTCTTTTAGGGCCGGTAGGTGGCCTGTTGCAAGGCGAAAGTTCTGTCCCTATCCAGTATACGCTCATTTTCCAGTGGCAGTCCAAATTTCCCCGACCATCATTCCAAATGGCCTCTTTTATGACAAGTACTACATATCGTATTTATTGTGAACTTGTTCTTGTCCTGAATATGCACGAAATTTGTGCCACTGGACGTTAAGCAACCAACAATCAATCAATCAACATACACCAGGTCCGTAATAAAGGAATAAAGACCCGGCAAATACACGTATAAGAAAAACTATTACATTTACCAAATAGTTATTTGAAACATCTGAAATTTTGATAGGTAAATGCTGTGTTATAAATATATATGTCGTGTACAAGTTGCAATTTTGTACAGGTTATAACATGTACAAACATATTGTACATGTTATAACTTGTATAATGCAAAAATACAAGTTATACCATGTACAAAAGTACCTCATACATGTTACAACCTGTACAAAATATTGCTTAAAAATGGTTTTAACTTGTACAAAATCGAAAAATAAGGATATTTTTCTATTAGCGCAACAGATGATATTGATCTCAACAACATTTTCATAACTTATTTATTATTCCTTCATGTTAGTGTGTTTTTTCCTTTTTTGAGACAGTTAATGTCCAGGAGTCGGTATTACAAAGCATTCCTGAGACCTATCATAAGATATATCTTAGGACATGTCTTATGATCCTCTTATGACTATCTATGGACATATCTTTATTTGATGAATTATAATTGTGAGTGTCCACTTTGAAGGCAATATAGTAAAATACTTCCATTCTAGTTGACACTAAAAGACATAAGAGGATAGCCAGAATAGATGTGTCTACAAATAAAATTGGGAATTGAAACGGGGTATGTGTCTAAAAGACAACAACCCGCCCATGGAGCAGACAACATGTAAACATTAAATACATTAAATGTATATTTTACTTCATTAAGATTTATTTTAAATTTTGTACAAGTTAAAACCATTTTTAAGCAATATTTTGTACAGGTTATAACATGTATGAGGTACTTTTGTACATGTTATAACTTGTATTTTTGCATTATACAAGTTATAACATGTACAATATTTTTGTACATGTTATAACCTGTACAAAATCGCAACTTGTACACGACATATATATAAAAAGTAACATAAAAGTATAACAAACAGGCAGAATTGACCAAATGATTGCATGCTAATGGCAATCCGAATATTTCTGAAACTTTCTGGAAATAAGTTTGTTCCAATAAACTTAACATAATTTTATCGGGAGTACATTTTGACAAAGTATAGTTTACAAAATCTATACATTCGTTGAACCTTTTATGCTTATGAAATAACGATGCCAACAATGACCAAGCGGAAAAAGCATTGTTTTACAGTCCTGCCTTGAAGCAATGTACACGTATCTGGTATTATTTGTATAGAGATGTATTACTTGCTTTAACATTGTTACCATCTTGTGATTGCATCCAATTGATGGAAATAGTGACATCATGTGTGTAGAGAGTTCTTTGTCGTTAGTTCCAACTATACGAGTAATGATTTGTTTCCTCTTTATAAAGCACGGAGGATGGAACACACCAGTCATGTATGGTAAGCATGTTAGTGAAGACGCTGTCAAATAAGGTAATGATGAAATTCTTTGTTCTTCTCTTAACCTTTGATATGTTGCCGTATGGAAAACAACGGTCCATAATGAATTGTACATTTTATTTAATGAGGCTAGTAAATCTTTGTGTTGGTTTTTAGTAAATCAGCCTTCGAAAAAGTTGTTCTCTGGAATAAAATAATGGAGACAGACTTTATATTCCACGCAGTAAATCAGTCGTTTGAAACAGCTTTTAAAACAGGAAATCATATTCCCAGGATGCCATTTGGAAGGACTTGATTCTTCAAATAGCCAGAACAATATAGTCTTAATAAAATAAGAGCGAATAAGATCATCGTGGTGTTTCTTTAAAATATCTTTCAAAACAATTTTCATAAATGCGTAACATAATAACTGGGTATGAGAATAGGAATTGATAAGTTGCTTCTCTGCCATAGAAAATGATATTCGCCATTCCAATTCTTCATTCACTGATCTATGATCTGGCCATGACGATCTGGATCTGAAAATCCATTGTTGAGCAGGTGCTATCCATTCCTTACACTGGAAACAACGTGCCATATCAAAAGAATAATCTGGGATAGATTGACAAGGTCCATGAATAATCATACCATTTGGCATATAAAGCTCCCGAATTAATTTACTCGAAAAGTAAGTTTCTCTATTTGCAAACGTCGTGATCTTGTTTATATGACGCCGGTATATATGTGGTATGTTATACACCTTGAGCTTTGTAAACCCTGGCTTTGAGTCACTAATGTCTACAATTATAGGTGCTTTATTTTTTTAGGATGAAATTTGTCCCATGTTCTCGTAAACCTGGAAATCTTTCAAAACAAACATTTGATCATAATCACTGCCTTTAAGATCTAAACCTTATGCTTTACTACCACTACTTATAACTGTAAAGGTTGGATGTCGTAAAACACTATCAAATGCACAAAATATATTTCGTCTTGTTTTCACAACTTCCTCTGTTCTAATGATATTACATAAATACTGGAAGATCTTAATATACAGATCTCTGTCCATTTTACTCATATTATAAATCGGAAATAGATTAAGAAAATAACATTACTTACTTCTTATATATAACACAATATAATTTTTTCTTGTCTTACTAACAAACCCCTTGGTTCTATAGGAAGAGGGGTCTTGCTTTATCCTTTAATACCAATGCCTGTCTTTCTATTGCTTTTCAAGGCAATATGTTGTCTTGTATGTCTATAGATGAGATGTTTTGAACAAATATAAACTCTGTCGTTATACATCGTTTATATCTGTAAAATGAATGTAAATACGAAGTAAATAATGACCTTAATAATCCCAAACTCATTATAATCTAAATATCTGAACACAAAAATATATGTTTATAATTTAAAAACGATCCAACTTCATCATGTGAAATGAAAATTAGCCTTGCAGATTCAGAAAAGAAAAACAAGAAAAAACAAATTCGTAAGGGTTCCGCAGAACTCAGCGTCTCGCCTACTTTTGCTGTAAGTCACAGGCTAAAAAAAAATGAGGAAAAAAATAAAAAATAGACTAAAATGTTACTCTAGATACTATTTTTTTATTGTAAGAAGCTGCAGTCCAAGTTTTATAAAAACCCATGATAGTTTATTAAATCTAACTTCAGACTGTACGTTATGTTAACTGGAAGAGAAACTAAGTCCATTTATAAGTAAAATAAAAACAGGAACGGAATTTTAACAAAATGTAGATACTAGCTTCTGATCTTAAACACGCTTCTGTCCAAGTTTGGTACAAATACAAAGTAGTTTAAGAAAGTTATTTAAATTATTAAAACTTTAAGCACACAGTGAATGTTATGTTTCCAAGCAGAATAACTAAGTCCATTTATAATTAAAATACGGAAAAACAGGATGTTTTTATTTACAAAATTTACTTCTGGATACTATCTTATGACCATAAACAAGCTTCTGTCCAAATTTAGTAAAAATTAAGTATAGTTTGAGAAAGTTATTAAAATTTCAAAAACTCTAATCACAGAGTGAATATTTGTGGACGACGCCGACGACGACGCTTACGACGGAATGAAGGATCGCTATGTCTCGCTTTTTCGACAAAAGTCGAAGGTTCGACGATAATAATTTACTAGTCAGAATGAAAACTATTTTGTCAGCGTTTATTAAAATTATCAGTCATTGAAAGTGATCTGTTGAACATGTACTAATTGTGCCTAGTCCATGTCAGTTACAAATTCTTCATTGGATGAAGTAAGTTGCTATCGTCCTTATTTGATTTTCGTTTTTTGTTTATGTATACATTATGCCGTTGGTTTTCTCGTATGAATTGCTTTATATTTCGTCATGTCGATGCCCTTTATATATAACTTTACATACGGTATTCTTGTTGTCAATATTAAAGGCCAAACGGTGACTTATAGTTTATAACATCACATGAAAGTTGATATCTGGTTGGTAGTTGTCTCGTTATTTATCATACCGCATCCCCTAATTTTATATGAATGTTTTATATTTGTCAGTAAATATCAATGTATAGGAGAAAGCTATATAATGTTGAACATAATCATTGTATCAATTGGTCAAAACAACCTCAATAAAATTAAGTTGAAGTAAGGATTAGATTAAATAAGATAAGAAAAAAAAAAAAATCATGTATCAATATAGGAAAATATTATGCCAAAATCTAGTCTGAAATTTGAGTTGAATCAAATGTGAAGCTTTTTAGTTTCTTAATTTGCGATCTCTCTTACTAGTACCTCTTACTTACATATAATTACATTGTGTTGTTAAGTTACCCTTTTCAACCATTAATTAAGCATTTACTATCAATTAGCGGTATCAATTTTGCTCATGTTAAAGACCGTGACTTATAGTTGCTAACGTATATACAGTTAGTTATCATCTCCTATTATTTTTATTCAATGACACCGTTCTATATGCATGACGTAAAAGATGGGGATAAATTCAAATTAAGATGAAACTCGTAATGAAGATATCCGAGTAAATATAATAAATTAACGTTATTCGAACATCAAACCAACAATAAAAATGAAAATTAAGGACGATGATCTTGAAATATAATATGGTGTAGGTTTGCATCAACACCACTGAATTTTCAGATATAAAGAATTCAGTTATGGTTGTTCAATTGGACATACTATCAAGTATATCTTGGAACATGAATAAATACATTTATTTAAAAAAAAAAAAAAAAGAGACGGATATTACAAATGGAACATTCAGAACTCAAAGTCGGAAGAATTAAAAAACACCATGGTAAAAAAGACAGACGACGAAAACAAACATGAACCATATTGATGTCAGTAAGCGTGTATGATGTAGTGTGCTTCTGTGACACTCGGTATATGTCACAAAATCATCACTTTACGTTTGCCACGTGTGGAGCAGGATCTACTTACACTTCCGGAGGTGGGGTTCGTGTTGTACAGTCACTAGTTTTATGTGTAATGTTATGAGTACTGTTGTTTGTGTTTTCGCCTTTTTCATTTTTTGCCATGGCGTTGTTAGACTCTTTTCGAAATATGAGTTCAAATGGCCATTTGGTATCTTTTGCCTCTCTATTTGCACCTTAAGATAGGAGATGAGATTTTAAAATTCAAAATTCATAGTCAAGAATTGCCTCCGTCGATCATTTTAATTGGTAAATTGAGATGAATTACTGTCATACCATATAATCTATTCACAATATATTAACAGTTTCAGGAAAAAATTGAAGATGTAAATGTTATACAAAGATTAAACAATTGGACGACGGACCGGACATGAGGCAATAAATGACATTTTCATATCAGAAATATGCTGAAAAAATATGTACTGGCTTCCGAAGCTACACAAAACACCTTACAAATATAGATTTATTTCGTCTTCAAGACATTGTTCCACTACTAAATTGTCTATTCTTCTTACCAGCACACTTGGTACAATTAAAAATCTGATAATAAATTGTTCAAATAAGGCCTTCGAAAATAGTGGAATTAATTACTTTTGGAGTGTCAAGAACTCGTTGGAAGTACTTGATAAATTGCATGCTTATATTGGTGATTTTGAATCTGTTCAAAGTTTTGATTTTTCTACCCTGTATACAACATTGCCTCACATTCTCATTAAGAAAAAATTCACACACCTAATTAAATGGGCATTTAAAAAGTCAGAATGTGAATATATATGTTCAAACTCTTTTAGGTCATTTTTTAGTAGCAATAAACAAAAAAACTATGTCAATAGGACATGCTTTGATACTATATATGCCCTTGAATTTTTACTAGATAACATTTTTGTTCTCTTTGAGAATTTCACATATCGTCAGATTATCGGAATTCCAACGGGGACTAACTGTGCACCACTTATTGCGGACCTGTTTTTGTATTGCTATTAGTTACAATTTATGACAAAAATAAGCAAAGACCCATCGAAACAACATCTGATAAACAAATTTAATAATACTTTTAGATATTTGGATGATATTTTGGCTCTCAATAATGACGACTTCAGTATGTATATTAAAGAAATTTATCCTGCTGAACTTACTTTAAATAAAGCTAATACTAACAATGACCACTGTCCTTTCCTCGATCTTGATATCTATATCACTAACGGAAAGCTGAATACTACAATTTATGATAAAAGAGATGATTTTTCATTTCCTATCGTTAATTATCCATTTGTAGATGGCAACGTTCCCTTGTCACCATCTTACGGTGTTTATATATCTCAACTTGTACGATTCGCTCGTGTATGTAACAATGTTTTAGATTTTAACGAGAGAAATTTATGTATTACTGAAAAATGATAACACCAGGGTTTTCGATATCACAAACTAGTCAAAACATTTACTAAATTTTATCATCGGTATAAGGACATCATTTGTAAATATAGCTCAACATGCAGACTTCTGATACGTTCAGGTATTTCACATCCAATTTTTTATGGAAATATACTTTATAAAGCACAAAGGTGTCAGTATTCACCTCAAAAACTAACAAAACCTTTGAATAGACTTATTAAGAAGGGATATAGTTACGATACTGTTGTCAGGTCATTAAAGATTGCATATTTTGGCGTTAATATTGATTCACTTATAGGGTCTTTGCATCGGAACTAAACACATTTATTCAAAAACCAGTTGTTGGCATGACACGGGTTATGTTCTTCTCATGTATGTTATGATGGTATGATACTAAACCCCTAACGGGAAGGATTGTACCTGATGTTCATATGATGAAATCTGGCGCTGGCATGTCAGTCAACTGTTAGTAGTCTGTTCTTATTTATGTATTATTTTCATTTTGTTTATTTTCTTTGGTTACATCTTCTGACATCAGACTCGGACTTCTCTTGGACTGAATTTTAATATGCGTATTATTATGCGTTTACTTTTCTACATTGGCTAGAGGTATAGGGGGAGGGTTGAGATCTCACAAACAATTTAACCCCGCCGCATTTTTGCGCCTGTCCCAAGTCAGGAGCCACTGGCCTTTGTTAGTCTTGTATTATTTTAATTTTAGTTTCTTGTGTACAATTTGGAAATTAGTATGGCGTTCATTATCACTGAACTAGTATATATTTGTTTAGGGGCCAGCTGAAGGACGCCTCCGGGTGCGGGAATTTCTCGCTACATTGAAGACCTGTTGGTGACCTTCTGCTGTTGTTTTTTTCAATGGTCGGGTTGTTGTCTCTTTGGCACATTCCTCATTTCCATTCTCAATTTAATTTACAACCTTAATAGAACAGAACAAGTTGCAAAAATTTAACTCTAACTGAAGGAAATGCTACTTTGAAACTTTTACAAAGTGTTTTTTTTGTGTGCTTACATTCATAAAAGCATATTTTCAAGGATTACTCATGAAGGCATTTTACCTCATGCTTTACACTACTGATTTTATACCAGAAAAGACTACATCGGCGAAAAAATGAAAAACTTTGACTTAAATAAGAGAGCAAACTCACAATTATGACAAATGGTCACCATTTTTCAACGCTTAACGACTTATTCTGCCACCGTAGTCACCCAAAAGCGTCTTTTATATTTCGCTGCTGTTCAACTATGCATAGAATCAGTCTCTTGCCTTTAATCCATTTCAAACGTTAAGCCCTAATAAAACTGATTTGATTTGAATAACAATTATAAGAACAGCACTTACTGAAAATGTATGTCCTTACTTTATTAAAGGGCCTCGGTTGCTTTTAGTCTTGTTTATTTCGATGTCAAATTTTCCTTTGCACACAATTATTTTTGTATTGTCTACATTATTATTGTTATTGACCAGCGCACATCCCTCACGACATGATCATGACAGAGTTTTCTCAGTATCAGTTTCGTGGAATACAATAGCAAGGTTTAAATTTAACTTCCTTATACTTTCTAGTACTTTTTTCCGTCCTTACACTTATTTTATATTGTAATTATAAGCTAACAAATGACTCAATAAATAAACCATCGACAGTTCATCATCAGACTATAAAGATGAAAATAAACTCATCATAGATAGATACCAAGATTAAAATTTTATATTTACGCCAGACGCGCGTTTCGTCTTCAGAAGACTCATCAGTTACGTCCGAATCAAAACATGTTTAAAAGGCCAAAATAAAGTACGAAGTTGAAGAGCATGATACAGATATATACTAAACGTTTATCAATTCCTGTGTTTTTGAGCATATGTCTTAGACTCCAGAGGAAGAATGAACGAGATAATAAGCCGAAGTCCAGTGCTTGTACGACACCTTTTGTTACCAGTACGTTGGAATGTCCTGCGAGTCAGGCTTTTAAGTCCGGTTATTGTGATTACATGAAGGAATATAAACCATTTATGTCTGATTGGTTTGTTTCTATTGCTGATGATTCTACTCTTGAGCCTATTAAGATTTTACGGGACACTTGAGCTTTTCAGTCTTTATTGTTAGAAGGTGTGTTTCCTTTGTCGGAGAAGACGTCTGTTGGTGCCTCCGTTTTGTTACAAGGTGTAGAGTTAGGTTGTATAGATGTTCCTCTCCATGGTATTTATCTGAAGTCAGATTTGATAAATGGATCAGTTGTTGTGGGTGACCGTCCCAATCTCCCTGTGAGGGTATTGCATTATTGATAGGAAATGATCTAGCTAGGAACAAATTTGCTGCTGAACCAATTGTTACCAGTGAACTGGTGGTGGATGTTAAATCACCTGATGATGATGCTGAATTGTATCCAGCTTGTGTTGTTACTAAGGCGATGGCTAGAAAGCAACAACATGAGGATTAGCAAGAAGATAAGTTTGATTACATGGACCTTTCTGACACTTTCCTAGCTGACATTGATGGTCCTGGTAGCTCAGAAAAGGCCATAGTAAGACCACCTAGTGTTAGCAAGAATGTTATTATGACATGGCCAGACGTAAACAACCATTCATTAGACCGACAGAATTTATTCAAAGAACAAAATAAAGACCCTCAGGTTCTACAACTCAGTCAGAGGGCTCAATCACAAGAGGAAGCAGACAAAGTTGCCGAATGCTATTACCATCAAGACGACATTTGTATGAGGAAGTGGAGGCCTCCTGATGCTACCCCAGAGGAGGAATGGAGAATGGTATACCAAGTGGTGGTGCCTAAAGTTTATAGGCAAGAAATTATTGGTCTTGGCCATGACACCCCCTTGGCTCGACACTTAGGTATACGGAAGAATTGCCTTAAGATCTTGCAGCATGTCTACTGGCCAAAACTAAGAAATGATGTCGCAGAATACTGCAAATCATGCCATATATGCCAGGTTGTTAGTAACCCTAACCAGAAAATACCACTAGCACCACTTCTGCCTATTCCAGCCTTTGACGAACCAATGAGAAGGATTATAATTGACTGCGTTGGACCTTTACCAAATTCCATGTGTGGAAATGCGTATTCATTGACGATCATGTGTACATCTACTCGCTTTCTTGAGGCTATTCCGCTAAGAAATACCAAGACACCAACTATTGTCAAAGCGCTTATCAAATTTTTCACGTTAGTAGCACTTCCTAAGTGAAATTAGTACCGTTAATGTTATATCTATACAGCCCGACCAGGGATCAAACTTCATGTCAGGTTTATTTCAGCAAGTTGTGTACCAGTTAGGGATTGCTCAGTACAGATCAAGTGCTTACCATCCAGAATCTCAAGGTGCCTTAGATGTCATACAAGTGAGAGGTTTAGCTAGCTTTAAACCAGGTTCAATCCACCCTTTTCTACATAAGAAAATGCCTGTACCAAGTCAGGAATATGACAGAATTTGCCATTTGATTTGGGTCTTTCCCTTTTGAATTTTCCTCGGAGTTCAGTATTTTTGTGTTTTTACTTTTTAGAACGTTTTCATCAAACATTGTAGATCATGATTAGAACTTTTTGTCTTCACTTTGACAGAGACTGGGATGATGGAGTTCACTTCCTACTTTTTGCAGTCCGAGAAGCTGTCCAAGAATCCCTTTGTTTTAGTCCCTTTGATTTGGTATTGTGTCATACTGTAAGGAGATCAATTAAAATTGATTAAGGAAAAGTGGCTTACTGAACATACTGACTTGAATCTTTTAGACTATGTATCTAGATATAAAAAAAATTTGTATACTGCTTGTCAAATAGCTCAGAAAAACTTAAAAAATGTACAGACAAGATGAAACATAATTTCCCCTAAAAACTAAACATTTTCATATCTAAAAATACAACATTTCAAAAAGTAAATCAACAAACAACCCGATGCACGCATATTACCTTCAATAAGGATACATCGAAACAGTCCTCAGCTTTTTAGAAAGCTCAAATTTGTAATTTTCAAAGTCTTTATCATTGATGCGTTTTAATTTTAATCTGTGTCAAAAAAGCGTTTACCAGAACGTACTAGGTGTTTGCACATAACGTAATAGGTGATTACACATAACGTAATAGATGTTTGGACATAACGTAATATAAGTATTTGCACATAACGTAATAGGTGTTTGCACATAATGTAATAGGTATTTGCACATAACGTAATAGGTGTTTGAACATAATGAAATAGGTGTTATACATAACGTAATAGGTGTTTGCACATAACGTTATAGTCATTGGCACATAACGTAATAGGTGTTTGCACAAAACGTATAATTTGTTTTCCCATAACGTTATAAGTGTTTGCACATAATGTATTAGGTGTTTTAACATAATGTAAAAGGCATTTGCACGTGACGAAATGAATGCTAACAGAGAGTATCAATTGTTCGGCAAAACTCATATGAACTATACCATGATGTATTATGTTTTTCACTGAAGATACATATGTATATACACAACATAAAGCCGTTAGAGTATAACATCATGAAGTTTTCATAGAACAAAGATGCAACAAAACAAAACGTTTAAATCATTCGGCATCACAATCACATGTGTGACAGGACGTAATAATTAACTGACACTACAGGGAGATAACTCTGTAAAATCAGCAAAACGTTTTAATTATGTTGCGTTGTTAAGGGAATATTAAGCTTCTCAATGACCAAAATGAGTGATTGTCAAACTTCTCTATATCCAGTGTAATTTTTCTGATAAATTGGTTGGTTCAATTTTTTTGAAATTTTTTTATTTTTGTCAAAGGGTTAGGACAATTTCTTTGCCAAAAAATTTATGAAAATTAAACGAGCCAAATTGATTTTAGTGAAAGTGTTGGGTACCACCTTAATGGAAGAACAGACACATCATAGAGAAAATATGAAAGAATGTAAAGGTGGTTGATCATAAAATTTGGAGATATTCACAGAATATATAGTAGTTACAGCATAATGTAATGCCTCTTGCAAACAACAAAGTTTAGCAATGACATGTCAAACAATTGTTTGAACAAACAATTAATCAATTTGACAAAACACAGAGATGCAGTGTCAGGAAATAAAGGCATTCGCACATAACATAAAGAAGAAATGACAGGACGTAAAGGCAAAGCGACAAAACACAAATAATTACACTATAAGACAGTTCCGGCGTTCCATATCCTTGTGCCAAAACCAGATAAAACCTTTTGTTTCGTGACTGGTTTCAGAATAGTAAATTTAGTTTCAAAATCTGATTCCTAACCGTTTCCAAGGATAGACGATTGTATTGACAACATTGCCATTTGCCATTACCAAATTTCCTCCTCCTACAAATAGAAAACAACTTATGAGATATTTAGGCATGATTGGATTTTACAGGAATTTCTGTTCAAATTTTGCTACTGTTGTTCAACCATTGACTCATCATTTACGGAAAGATTCAAAACTTATCTGGAGTGAAATTTGTCAAAACACTTTTGAAAATAGCAAATCACTTTTAATTTATAGACTCCAGACTTGAAAAACAATTTAAACTTGTTGTTGATGCAAGTAGTGTACGAATTGGAGCTGTTTCATATCAAGAGACAGATGATAATGTTGATCAACCCAAATCCTATTTTCCTAAGAAATTAGATAAACATCAGGCTCATTATTCAACTATTGAAATATATATCTCATAAGAGTGTTTTGCAATGTTGTCAGCACTTCAACATTTTGATGTATACTTGAATACCACTGTATATCCTATTCTGATCATAATCCTCTCACCTTCATACATAAAATGATAAACAAGAATCAGAGGTTGACTATGTGGAGTTTATTGTTACAGGAATATGATGTTATTGTAAAACATATTAAGGGTAAAGATAATTTAATACCAGATGCTTTATCTAGAGCTTATTAAAACACTTTGTATATATTTTATGTATTTTTGTTCATATCATTCATGATAAGATTTTGTTACAATTAAACTTCTTTAAGGGGGAGGTGTTTTGATATTGTAATAATTATATTTATTTATGTTGGCCTAATTTGGTTTGTGTGGCCTGATAGTTGTTTACAAAATAATCTTATAACTGTCAAGTAGAGAAATCACTGGAACAATCACATATACTGACGGAATGATTGGAACTTTTCATTTGACTTACATATCGATTCCAGAATGATCCTAATAAAAGATGCGTTGTTTTAACTTCTACATTTTCCCAGAAACTTCCGTTGTAGTTTACTAGGATATTCATTTTCCACAGAGTTCTAGAAATTTCCGTAACAGCTATATATATACAGACACTTAAGTTAAACTTTCAGACGAAGACATCGATAGACATTAGTATTCACAGCATTTGAATTGATACATTTATTCTACAAACAGCACCATACTTGATTGTGACCTTAGTGGTGGACGTAATATTTAGATTGGATTCCCGGATACAGAAAAAGATAAAAGATTGGACTCATATTTTGACAGTTAAGTTGACAGAAATATTTGTGTAATACTACTTGTAAATTTTTTGTATAATAAATCTTTTTAAATTTTATTATTGATTTGTGTCCTTTTTTGACTACAATTTAAAGGTGATTTCTGACCATAAAACTAATTTAATACGACAGACGCGCGTTTCGTCTTCATAAGACTTATTAGTGACGCTCAGATCAAAATAGTTATGAAGCCAAAACGAGTACAAAGTTGAAGAGCATTGAGGAACAAAAATTCCAAAAAAATGTGCCAAATACCACTAAGGTAATCTTTGCATAAGATAAGAAAATCCTTAGTGTTTCGAAAAATTCATATTTTGGTAAACAGTAAATTCATGAAAATGACCACATAATTGGTAGTCATTTCAACACAGAAGTGCTGACTACTGGGCTTGTGATACCCTCGGGGACGAAACGTCCACCAGTAGTGGCATCGACCAAGTGGTGTAAATAGTTAACTATGCTTATAATTAAATACGCAAGACGTTTGTCATAGATTTTAGTGTGAAGTCTTCCATCTGTGTCAATATTGAGAAAAAGATCAAGGTATGCAGCAGTCTTTCTAGTATCAGTAATATCCTTAATTTCAAGTTCAATTTGATCTATGAGATGTAAGGATTGGCTGAAATATGGGTAGTTCAGTGATAGAACATCATCAATATATCTGAAAGTAAAATTAAAGAAATTCGCTAGGTGCTTTTTGATTTTTTTTCTTTAGAAGGTTCTGAATGAATTCTGCTTTATAAATACGAGTACAACAACAAATTGGTCAGTAGGGGTTCACAGTTAATACCCATTGGAATACCGACTGTCTTTTGGAATATCAACTCTCCAAACTCAAAAAATATATTGTCGATCAAATAGTCCAGCATTTTGATAATATCATCTTCAGTAGAATTTTTATATTTCAGTGTGGTTCTTCACAAAATAAGAATTATTTTAACCCAAAGCAAGAAATTTGTATCAACGATTCCCATTTTTATAGAAAAAGCTCTGTTTAATGAGATGGTGAAGACGATCTTTCAATTTGGAATTTTCTTCGTTTTCTTTTATGTTCATACCGAAAGAAAGAAGGACAGATTTGTGATTTATGATTTAATAAAATTTCATCCGTTGAAAATATGTAGGATTACCAGTTGTGCTGTGTACTCCAAGCTCTGTTGTAAGACATTGCAAATAATGGCTTTTACGTATGAAGACAATATTATTGGAAGCTGTATCTGCTGGAACAACGACATATTTGTCATGTAAAGAGGATCAAGCATCCACGACCTCTGATTCTTCAAAGGGTTAGAAATTTTTGCACATAGTACATCGTAGTTTCTGAATGCGCTTCTGAATGCATGATCGAAAAGGTTTGATCATTCAAACAAAGTGTCCAGTTCTGGGTCGTCTGGTTTGCGCTTTACCCATTTTCTTGGATAGTTCTCAACTGCATCCGTCAGTATCCTGAAGTTATTTTTTCAGTTGAAGGGCTGGGGTATTCTATATTTTGCACCCTTGGCTAACAGCTCTCTCAGTTGTTCATTGGTAACGATACCAAGGTCACTAGTAATAACATGACCAGCTGGACTATAACTGTATTGTGACAATGAACATGAGCAAGCCGGAGGCTTGCATGTCATATCTTTGAGGTTTATGGCCGCTAAAACCCTCTTGTGGTTGAAAATAGTAGATGCAATACATTTGGTGTAAGTATAAGAAATTACAGGTCTAGCTTTATTTTTGAAGCAATCAGGTATAGGTTTTTATACAGAATTCTGGACTAGACGAAATACCTACACCATCAATGTTGTCATTTCATCCATAGAGAATGGCTGTTCCCAACTCTCTTATCCAAAAGTCTTCTCTTTGTAATCGATTTGGTGTACTCAATACGGGATCATTTGTTGAATGATAAATTTTCTCTATAATCTGGACTTTCATTGAAACAATAGAATGACCAGGCTGATAGAAATGTTTATAGAGAAATTTGTTGATATTAGGATCATTAACATTAGACCGACGTAGATCAATCCGAAAATGAGTAATTCAATACCGTACACAATGTAAGCGGCAGTGCAATTCAAATCCTCATGACTGTGTGTATTGTAACTTTTGGTGGTAAAATTACTTTGAAAGTGGGTATCAGATATTAGTATATCACAAGATTTACAATTTTTGCGGTTACATTTGGAATATTGACAGTTGTCATTGAAATCTAATATATCTGAAAGTTGAACAGTACAGGTCCGAATATTACCAAACTTGTCTGAATTTTTATAGTTCAACGAGGAATCAGAAGAAGGTGTTATCGAGAAAATCATTGAACATTCAGCATGTTTCATAGTATAACTTTTTAAATATATGTGTATCATAAAAATTATTCATGTCTAACAAAACAATTCAATGTACTGAATCCAGTGGTGTAATTATTATTTTTATAGCTTCGATATACGATCTGTAAAATGAAAAGGCGGGTTACTCATCAATAAATTTATACACATTTTACACACACAAAATGACACGTTGGTTGAATTTACTTGCATGCAATATTTTGAACATCGAAAAAAGACAGGCATTATGTTTGTTAACCATATTGATATCATTGTGTGAAAAATCTGTACGAAAATCTGTATTTTTGTGACATAAATCAAACTTTATTTAATACCTGGTCTGTTAATGGGTCGGATGTATAAAACCCGGTCTGTTAATTGGTCTGTAAAGAGTTATGAATGGCAATACAAGTATAATTTTATTGATATATGGGGTGTTATCGGATCAAATGGATAGGCTCAAGACGAGCGGCTAAAATATACGGAAACAACACATGAGCGATGAAACATAAAATATACGGAAACAACACATGAATAACGAACAAATTAGGCAATTGAAAATTGATAAAAAATGGTTTTAAAAAGTGTAATATTATCATGTGGGTTCTGTTTAATTGAATGACACCAATTTGTCACCTACATTGGTAACCAGTATATAAATCAGAGATAAACGTCGTAATGTAACTAAACACCAGTAAATAAAATATATTCAGATGCTAAAATATAAAGAATAGAGAAAGAATAATGAGCAAGATCAATAAAATGTAAAGAAAAGTGACATAGCAATTTAAAGAAAATAGAAATAAACAACACCCCAAATCCGGACCCTCATGGTATACACGAGAATCTGGATGAAGACACATAATAAAGAATAATAGATAAGGACAGTAGAGAGTGATGCATTGCTAAAAAAGAGAGAAAAAATAATAATTGTTTAAGAATACAGACATGAAACACCCCTGGGTGTTGAAACAGTAACGGATTGCGATGTACTCATATTGGTGACAAATGCTAGAAGTTTACATGCGGACAACTACAGTTCTCCTCTGCACTTATGTAGAAAGTAACTAAACGGAATAAAATGAACTAAAACTTAGGATAACAAAATGTAGCTGCATTCGCTCCTTTCCATTTACTTCTTTAGAATGATTTGTAAACAACAGATGATTAAGTAATAGAAGAAAATAACCAATTGGATGATGCTGACAAATTAGGGTTAAACGTCCAGTGACAAATATCATGTGCATATGAGAACGACAACACGTTATATGTACCCTGTGTTATATTAAAAAGACTATTTCAGTCGGATTTGAGAACTGGCTACTTTGAACAGACACTAAAACTAAGGCTGATTGAAAACGTTAATAATAAATTCATGCATATTTCAGCGGCCAATCCATATCACGCTATATTGAAGTGACACAACCTTCAATAAAATGCAAAGAAACTCAAAATAAAAATGCTCTAACTAGAAGGATACTGTTGCACCGTATTGTCATTTTTTTTTTACTCAAGAGCATCTCATTCTTATCTTTTTCAATGGGAAAATATAAAGGTAGCAAAACTATTGTCGTGGCTAAATAACTCTTAACTGACCCAATTTCAAATGTCCAACCCATTAACAGACTTTATTCCCATAATTTTCACTAAAACGTGGTATTACTCACGTTTATTACAATTATGAAATATTTACTAATGTCAATTAAATTTTTAGAACCAAAGTACTAATTTCTGTCCTTTAGATGATATCTAAAATTGTTTGTTTCGCCTTTTATTAAGGAAATTGCTATGTGTATAAGCATAAATACAACATACTTGCGCAACGCCTTTTAACTTTACTGAAAACTGCGCAGACTATAAAATGTTTTACAGATGGAAAATGTTCTATGATAGATATCATTTTGTCAGACACTTTACTTTTTTTGATTTGGTTCTTATAATATGCCAAAAATCTGTATATTAAATAGAATTTAACATTAAATTGTGCGTTTTACTCTTAACAGACGTATAACCAACCCGATTAACAGACCAGTCGCCCATATAGCCGCATACTCAATATAGATCAACCGACTAATCTCTCGGTTAGCCGAGTGTCGGCCGTGTATATGCAAGACAATACTTCTTTACTTGTCTACATTGTTTTATATAACCAGAAAGGACTTTTTATGGTAAATGTTTTAATCAAGTCATAAAAATGATTAAAAATGTGTTCTTGTTGCTGGGTGCTGACATAATATAAAAGAAGCATCATTGTATTTGAAACAATTACCTTAGATTCAACTAGCAAAACAGTAAGAATATTACGCTTACTATAAAAGTTAGCATATTGCATGTACTAGGATGTTGTGCAAGGCACTTTTACCGATAAGGCTTAAACCAACTATAGTCATGAATCAATCTATAAGATATGATATTTTCAATAAAATGTATGTGTTACTGATCTCCTTGTTCTAGAACGCGAAAATTAATTTCTACTTAATACAAATTACAATTTCGTAAAGTTTTAAAATATAAGTTAAATTGTAATCTCTAAACACAGCAAGTAACGGGTACATTTGTGTACTTTAATATACCAACGGGCGTAGGTTTAGTCTCCATCTATTCGAAGGATAATTCTTCTTTTTTTTTTTAAATCTCTTGATTTCCATAATTTGCTTCTTACATTGTCTTCAACAAGTCCAAGCTGCTTGTGAAGAATAAATATTATTTTCAATTCTATTTTATTTATAAATAAAACATCAATCTAATAATTATTTGTTAACATTAATTAAAATTTTAACTTCTTCTTACTTCTTTGAAATTTTACATTCGTTTTGTAAATTCTCCAATGAATAATCAAAACACGTCATGTATTTTCATTTTCTGATCAGATACATAGTAGGATTTATAAATTGAAAACCAAATAATAGTAATAAGATAGCTAAAGCAAAATTAATATTTATCAGATATTTTATAGCCAAACACAATATCTTTCAATGTGATAGCTTTTTTATATGCATTATGTCAATACAGCAGATATTCCAGTCCGGTGTAATAGATAAATAGATAAAAGTTTTTTTTAGATAAATTATGAATTTTTCTCCAAACATCGTTGAAAAAAGAACATGACATAAAATAATGTGGATAATTTTCTGAAGGAAATCATTTGTTACATACATCATCGTCTGTTTCCTTCTATTTAAACAATAACTTTTTAGTAGGTAATATACTTTGTAAAATTTTCCATCGATACATCTTCAATTTATTTTCTTCTAAATAGTAAAAAAATAAAGTTGTACAATGGTTTCAAATGAAACTCTGTCTGTAACGGTAATACATTTAACCATACATTTATACCAATAAGTTTTACAACTTTCTTCTTTACTAGTCTGTTATATTTATAGATTGTCGTTGATCATCTCAACGAGATTGATTTTCTCGCTTGAGCCGGGAAGGCAAAAGCGAGAAAGGCAATCGAGTTGAGATGACCAATGCTATTTTACCTATAACGACGTTGTTAATTTCATGTCAATTTCGTTAGCAACGCCGCGTTCCTGCTAGGTTTCTAGCGATAATTTTCCATCTCAAGCGAGAAGCATGATATGAAAAATTATCACAAAAAAAGATCAAAGAAAAATGCAGAAAATAGCGATGAAATAGCTTATTTGACAAAAGAGAATTGTCAATACAATAAACACTTATTGACAAACATTTATTTTTTACATAGACTATACTTCCCGTGGAATCCTCTGATCTAAGACATTGTAAAAATCTTTTGGAATTGTGTTTTTAGGGATGTCAACTCAGCTGTTCAGTTGGATTTATTTTCATTTTTTTTTCTAAAATATCAAATTATCTTTTATATATATAATTCTTGTTATTGAATTTACTGTATCTATTCCCACAACTAATTTGTTTTCTAATTTCGTAAAAGTTTTTTTTCATTTGTCTGTCCTCCTCCGACTTTCATTCAGCTTTTTAATACATTCTTATAAAATTTTGGAATATTCTTCTTTGTATTTGCTATTCCACTGATCCAAATAACAATAAATAGCTAGAGTACTCAACAGTCGTTTACCTAAAAGGTTTTCAGTAATTTGTGGTAATAAAATCCATGACATAATAAGTTACTAATAATACATAGATCATGTAGATTACGCTTCTTCAAATCCAAAACGTCACTACAGACACGGGCATAGCGAACGAGTTGGGATATATTAACACTGTACGACGGTGCCTAATAAACATTACCGTCCGAAAAAGGAAAAACAACAATATGCAAGGAAAAACCATCCCTTTTCCCGTAAAATTTTGTGGAGAGTTTCTGGTGTAACACTGACATATTTAAATACTTGTAAGGACTTTATTGCTGTTAATATTTGATTTACTTAAGGTACGTTTCTTTTGGTAAATTTCGGCAGTATATCTAGACACTTCTTTATTCTAAAACAAAACAAATATCATCAAGATAACGGAAAGTATTGTTGAATTGACGGGACTTTACTGAGTTTGGCCATAAACTGTGATTCATAACACTATAAGTCTGCTATTTAAGGGTCATAGGATTACCTACAACCAGTTGGTACACGTTATTGCTGAAACGAACATAAATGTTGTAAGGGAAAACATTACAGCTTTAATCATCTCATCACATCTATAGTAAGTATATCTATGAATAAGAAAGTGTGGTATTTACCTGAGGTTTTTTTTTTTTTTTTTTAGCTAAAAGGAACCTTTAAAATAAAAAAAAAATGGACTTCATGGTAATTATAAAGTAAAGTATTTCCAACGTAATACGGACGACATCATGATTAACCGCAATTGAACATATGTTTTAAGCAAAACACACATGTTCCTCTTGTCGTAGCCAAAAGATCATCCTTTTCCTTGTTTTTTTTTTTTATAGTTTTGTCACTTATTTCTGTGTTTTACCTTGCTTTAATCAAAACGACGAGTTGTGAAGCAAAAAATCCTTTTTCTATATCATCGTGCAAGTTCATTCACTGTTAATGGTAACTTTCTCGTGGGTATTTCGTGTAGTGTTTTTCAACTTTGTTAGTCTTGTTTTTTAATTGGTCATAATGTTGCCTTTCTCATTGTTATCTTGTCTCAAACGAAAAACCAAAAAAAAAAAAATAAAAAAAATAAAGACCCACAGAACTCATAGTAAAACCCAATTTTAATTGATATATAAACCTGGTTTTCTAAAGTACAAATCATTTGAATGAGAGAATGAATATATTATTTGCAAGAGCATTTAGAACATGTTATGGCAAAACATAGTTTATACACAATGTGACAAAAGACTGATAACAGAGAACGATACAATCATGACAATAGTAAAATAACTAACCAACAATATCAGATCTAGCTTTCGATGCATTTTTCAAATAGTTACAGAGCTTTATTGTAAGCGATCTAAAATTAGCGTGTAACAAACAAGATTGTATACAAGTATTAAGCCATGAACAATAATAAGGTGGCAAAAAATATTTCCAATTCCTCTATATGCTGGACATACAATACAAAATGAAATTCGTTCTCAACACATTGCAAATGTTGCATGTTGCAACATAAACATTGACGCAGTTCTTTTGGTATATCAGAGACACGAACAACTTCAACATTAAGTTTCAATATACCACTTAGTAGTTTTGTAAGAATGTGAATATGATTATTGTTACTTAAATGATTTTCAAGACAAAAATCAATACTTATATGTCTATTTACACTTAATTTGTAACAATCATATATATCCGCTGACCATTTTTGCAGATATTGGTCTTTAATGCGTGTCTTCATAACATCAAACCGGATATCAATATTATTCTGCTCAATCTAAATATAGTTCATTCCAAGACTAAATAACAAATCACGCACATGAGATGCCCAATTAATTTTACCTTGATTTGCACCGTAATATAATATTTTATATACATCATTAACAAAAGTGTATACCTAACATATTTACTTCAAAGAAGTGATAAACGATATAAAAAAGCCTAACTTGTGCAATGGCAAATTATAAATACCAACAGGGGTTTGGACCACAACAATCCAGTAAAAGTCTGAAATGGACAGTTTTTATTACTCGATAGATCTTATTTCTACTCGACCATTCTGAATGAATTTCAATTGCTCTGGAAACTACTTGAATCTCAATCTTTGCCATACTCGATTGTACTGATTTGCACTCGACCATTATATGAATCATACTTAACAGTATGAACTAGTACTTGACCAGTCTAAAACAGCCTTAACCCAACATTAACCTATATTCATTACAACATGTACAGTACTCGACCAAAAAAACTCTAAAAATCTAGAAATAAATGTACACGTGAAAGCGCTTACAATGCAATTTTCAATACATTTACTGTTCAAAAAGGACATGATTCGTTTACAAATAACTGTTCGGCGTAGATTTTCAAATTTGTATGAGACATTGATAATACGAATATTTTAAAACATTATGGTGAGAATTGTTGGAAGTGCACTTACAATGCAATGTTCTTTACCATTACTCTTGAAAAATATATGGGCAGCTCTGAATTTCAACATGTTCAAGATATTTTTGATATATACCTTTGATATAGATTTGATAAAAATCGGGGGAAAATACTGAGGGAATCGCATAGTCCAAAAGGGGCGAGACCGGGTACGTGAACTTCTCGTGCGTCGAGGCCTCTATCTATATCAGCCAATACTTAATAATTTATGAAATAAACATATAACAGATACTGCTGTAAACTTTTCGATGAAATGCATATATAGGTAGTTTTTTTTGTCTTAAAATCATATCATACTTTTAGCAATTTCGAGACAATTGTTTGCGATTTTAAGTTGGGTCCTGTTCAATTGTATATAATATTTTTCTTGAATTGTTAATTCGAGATCCTGAAGGGCATATAGTTTTCCTCTATTATCTCGAAGATGATGTAAACACAAAAACGATAACATATGACAATACACTACAGCAGGAAATCTGTATGTGTAACCAAAATCATTAATCAAAGAGGTCAATTCTAATGGGAGTAAATAATATGGTTCGTTAAATGACACCGGCAATATGATTAAATATTTGCAGGTTAATAACAATCCAGCTACTTCTTTGACTGTCTTAAAATAAGTCTGTTCTGACAAACTATTGTTCATACTTAACATTATTGTATCGGGAGTACATTTTGACAAAGTATAGTTTATAATGTCTATACATTCATAGAACCTCTTATGTTTATAAAATAACGATGCCAAGAATGACCAAGCAGTATTAGCATCATGATATAGTCCTGCCTTGATACAATGTAAACTTTTCTGGTATTGTGTGTACACAGATTTATTTCTTCCTATAAAGGCGTTACCATCTGGTGATTGCATCCAGTAGTTGGAAAACCGTGACAGCATGTATGTAGAAAATTCTGTATCATTCATGTTAATTATGAAAGGGATGATTTGTGTCCTGTGACTAGAATGAAAAGGAAGGTCCAAAAATGTATATGATAAGCTTGAAAGTGAAGATGCTGTCAAATAAGGCGAGCATGAATTGTTTTGTTCTTCTCTGAACCTTTGAAAGGTATCCGTATGGAAAATGTAAGTCCATAATGAATTGTATATATTATGTAATGTATCCAGTAAGCATTTATGTTGGTTATCGGTAAATCTGCTTTCGAAAAGGTTGTTCTCTGGGATGAAGTAATGGAGACATGTTTTATATTTAACACAGTAAATTAGTCGTCTTAAACAGCCTTTCAAGCACTGAATCATATTCCCAGCATGCCATTCTGAAGGATTCGATTCTTCACATAACCAGTACATTATAGTTTTAAGAAAATAAGAACAAATAAGATCATCGTAATTTTTCTTTATAATGTCATTCAAAATGATTTTCATCATTGCGTAACATAATAACTGGGTGTGTGAAAAAGAAAAAATAAGTTGCTTTTCAGCAAAAGAAAATGATATCCGCCATTCCAAATCTTCATTCACTGACCCTTTGCAGCCAATTGGCACAAATAAAACACCATATTTTACAACAGACATAACTAATCTGTGATCGGGCCACGACGATCTTGATCTGTAAATCCATTGATGAGCAGGTGTTATCCATTCCTCACATCTAACACAACGTGCAAAATCAATGGTGTGTTCTGGATTAGATTGGCATGGTCCATGGATAATCATACAATCTGGCATATAGTCCTCCCGAAATAGTTTACTTGAAATATATGTTTCTTCTTCTAAAATCTCAGCTAAATAAATTATGTGACGTAAGTATTTGTTTGATCTGTCAAACAGCTTAAGCTTTGTAAATCCTGGTTTGGTGTCTCTGATGTCCATGATAATAGGGGTTTTATTTGTAACTGAAAACACTTTACTCATGTTCTCGTAAACCTGGAAAGATTCCAAAACAAACATTTGATCATAATCACTGCCTTCAAGGTCTACACCTTCTGCTTTACTACCACTACTTATAACTGTAAAGGTTGGATGTCGCAAAACACTATCTAAAGCACAGAATAACTTTCTTCTTGTTTTCACAACTTCCTCTGTTCCAATGACATTACATAAATAGTTGTAAAAATTAATTGACAGCTCTCTGTTCGTTTTACTCATCTTATAAATCTGAAATAGATAAAAAGAAAAAATAACATATTTTTTAACTAATATATAACACAAAATAATTTTGTTCTTGTCTTTGTCTTACTTACAAACCCAGGAAATGAGATTGTTCGGGTCTTGCTGCTGGTTTCTTTAATATTAAGGGCATACGATACAGTTTTGATCCCGTATTTAAAGTTTAAAGAGAATTATTTGTTATTTCTGTATTTCATACATTTTGTAAGTATCCTAAAAAGTTTTATTAAAAAATAACTCATATTTATCAAATGGTCATCAATTGAGAAAAAACATATTTTTTTGCTGTATATTTATCAAAAGTAAAAACATTATACTATTCACAGTTTTATAAAATTGGGTCCACATAATCTCCCTGCAAAATGAAACAAAATGTCGTTTTAAAAAATAGTGGTCCATGAATTCGTTTTCAAATTAAATCATTTTGAATGATAAAAATCAGTCGAAAAATGCATCTTTTTCCCGATTTGTTACAGTTGGACGTCGCGATAATATCATTTTACGTTAGCAACGCCATTACATCCCCTGTAACTGTATCGTATGCCCCTAATGCTTGTCTTTCTATTAAGTTAAAGACCATTCGTTGTCTTGTTTGTATCGTAGCGAGATGTTTTGGACAAATATAAAAACATTGCTTATTATATAATATCGGTAAAAAAGAAAAGAAAAACGACGATGTCGAAACAAATCTCAATAAGTTCAAACTAGATTCAATCTACATATCCGTAGACCAAAATATAAGTTTGTCATTTAGAAGGGACACAACTTCAGCATTCCCATGATGTAAAATAAAAGTTGGTCCTTCAGATTCAGAAAAGGGAAACAAGAAAAACTATATTGCAATTACTAGCAATAGCGGATGGCAGCCTAGCAATAGTAACGGGAGCCATTTTAGAAATTTAAAAGTCAAACCGTGCATCTTTTACATGACAATGAACAAATAGTTTCATTAAGTTTTGAGGATGGTAATATTTAGGACACTTTTGCTGTTTCCAAAGTAACGATGGCCATTTCCAAAATTCTAGAAGTAGACATCACATTGTTTTACCGTATTTTTATGACAATTGCGGCAATTTTGGAATATCTTATCTTAAGCATAATCGAAGTTGAAAATGTAAATAGCGGTCTGTTTACTATGAAGTGAATATGAGCTTATAGTAATGACAGTAGATACACTTCAGGGAGTCATGAGTGATGGTGCAGAAAAAAAAATGTGAACGGGGATGGTAGAAATATGTGTAAAAAACATGGACATTTTTGGCGGTTTATAAAACTGTTCACCTGTAATTTTGTCTGACATTGATTTAAGTGTAGTTATGTTTACACTGTCATGTAAGTTGACATTGGTATGCAATGTTTTGCATCTAGACACATTGTCATTCTTCTATTAAGCATTATGATGCGTTTAGGAAAGATAATAATGATAACTGAATTTGGTTACTTTAATGTGAATTTTTACTTGCTTAACATATGCATATTTCATGCTTTTATGTGTAAAAAACTGTTGATATTTGTCGAGTTATAATTCCCTAATACTAGAAAAATTTGTAAGTGTTAAGTTCTGCAAAGATCATCTGAGATTCATGTTCTAGATTTAAACTCTGTATACAAATAGTTGGCTAAATATGTGGACAATGACGCAGAAAATTCAAAAATAACAACCCCTCCTGTTCTATCTGGTAGAAGCGGTGAGATCCGGAGGAGAAACATCCTGTCTGTTTATAAAGATGTACCAACAATTGAATATGCTAAGTTGAATAGTAAAATTTAACTTTTGTAGAATAGATATTATTATGATTATTTAACATGATTTTATAACAGAGTTAACAAAGAAGAACACTGTGGACAGATGCTTCAAGGAAGCATGTTTATTTCTTAAATATATTATCAAATATAAGATGTGGCGTGAGTGTGGAAGCTCGTATGGTACACCCGTGTTGACTCCACATGATGATTTGATCCCAGCTTTTATCACACAATATAACTATTAATTCCGACTAATTTGCAACAAAATAACATTACATGGGATGTACCATATGCACTTCCGTACGTGAGTGCCAATGAGACAACTCTTAAGAGTCAAAATTCTGGTGGTATAGCAGTATTTGTAAAAAGTTCTATGTACAAATATGTGAAAATTATTGATATCTCTAGTCAATGTATATATTTGTTCTCTATTGTGAATTTGTTGCCAGGTGATTTGTTGTTTGGGATAGTATATATCCTCCCTGAGAATAGTGTTTATGGTTCAGTTTATATATTCGATGAGATTTTAGAAAAAATAAATGATATCACTGTTTATAAAAATTACCAAGTGTGCCTACTTGGGGACTTAAATGCCCATATAGGGACTCATGATGACTTTATAATTGTAAATGATACAATCCTAGATAGCCTGATGATCGACGAGAATTCCAGAAAATATATGAACAGTATTAATGCTGTGTAGGAATTGGGTATCCCAATTAAGTGTTCTTCGAAGGACATTTCGAATATAAATAATTATGGACACACATTATTGGAATTTTGTAGAAATTTAGATCTGTATATTGTTAATGGTAGAATTAGTAATGATCAATTAATAGGGGCTGTTACAACAAGTAAAAACACACTTATTGATTATGCTATTGTGTCACCTATGTTATTTAAATGTATTTCATACTTCAATTTTGATCCAATTTTGAGTGATATTCATTGTCCAGTTGTCATACAGTTTGATACTTCTGTAATACTTGAATCTGTTGATACTCTGTCACATGATGATAATAGCAATGTTGTATACAAATCAAAATGGAAGAATAATAATGCAAATGTATTTTTAGAAAATTTGAATAATGAAAATATTTATGATTTAGTTAAAAAACTTTAAAATCTAGATGTCAATAATATTTATGTTGACACTATCAACAATGTAGTATTGAATTGTAATTCAATTATTAAAAATTTTGCTGATAAAGCTGACATGATTGTAGAATTCAAACCCTAGAACAGTCGAACTGGTGTCAGTTCAAAAAATGTAAGCCTTATTTTAATCAAGATTGTTATTTAAAATGTAAAGCATATCGTAAATGTAAAAATCTCAACTGGAGATTACAAAGGGCTGAAACAAAAGAAAATCTCATTGCTAGTAGTAGAGAGTATAAACGTACGCTTAACAAGCAGTTTAGAGAATATCAGAAGTCTGTTATAGACAAATTAAAAAATCTTTAAATCTTTGAATAAAATTGCTATAGATGTATTCTATGATCATTTTAAAAACATTAATGCTCCTGATGAGCAGGATGATAACGTTATTGTATTACCTAATAATATTACTGATTATAATATTGAATTAAATCAAGATATTACTGAAGACGAAGTATTATATGCTGTCAAATCTTCATTAGAGAATGAGGCTTGATCTTATATTGAATGAATTTTTAAAACATGGTACAGTATTAAAAGTTAATGCCTGTTTTTGTGAGAATATTTAATATTGTATTTCATAGTGGTATTATACCTGATAGTTGGTCAGAAGGTTATATACGTCCAATATTTAAGAATAAAGGTAATCCAAATGATGTGAATAATTATCGTGGTATTACTATTTTAAGTTGTTATGGTAAATTATTTACTTGCATTTTGAATAATAGGCTTCATACATATTTAGGAAATTCTGGTTTATTGTGTGAAGAACAAGCAGGGTTCAGAAAAGGTTATAGTACGACAGCTCATATTTTTAATTTGAAATGCTTGATTGATTTATACTTTACAGAAAATTGTATTGTGTATTTCTTGACTATCGAAAAGCTTTTGGCGCTGTCAGAAGAGTATATTTATGGCAAAAACTGTTAAAATGTAGCATTGATGGCAAAATGTTTAAGATTATAAACAGTATGTATAACAATGGAAAGTCTTGTGTGAGACAAGGCAACTCTTGTTCAAACTTTTTAAAATCCAATGTTGGTGTACGCCAAGGAGACATTCTATCTCCTGTATTGTTTGCCATTTTCTTAAATGACTTTGTCGAATTTATGTCACATTCATATAATGGTTTAGTTAATATGATTATTGCAGCACGTCTTCTTGATACTGATGAAGTCGCTGTATATTTTCGTTTATATTTGTTATTGTATGCAGATGATACTGTAATTTTAGCCGAATCGGCAGCAGAGTTACAAGCCTCATTAAATGTCATGTATTTATATTGTCAAACCTAGAAAATGCAAGTTAACATATTTCAGACAAAAGTTGTAATATTTTCAAGATCTAGACTTAACACAGATAATATGAACTTTAAATAAAGTGACGAAAGCCTTAATATTGTTACAAATTTTCAACACCTTGGTATTATATTTTCATGTAAGGGTAATTTTAAAGACTCCAAAGCACATCTTGTACAGCAAGCAAGGAAAGCCATGTTTATAGTCTTAAGAAAGGCTAGGAAGTTGAATTTACCAATTGATATGCAATTAGAGCTATTTGATACAATGGTTGTACCTATTTTGATATATGGTGCAGAAGTATGGGGTTTTGAAAATTGTAATATTATAGAAAACTTGCATATGCTATTTTGTAAAATAATTTTGAAGGTTAAAAAAAGTACTGCTCATTGTATGATTTATGGAGAATTGGGTAGAATACCATTACATATTCTTGTTAAAGCTAGAATGGATGGTTTCTGGCAACGTATCATGTGTGGTAAAGGAGAAAAAAAATCGTGTACACTGTATTCTATATTGTATCAGCTTAGTAAAAGGGGTATCTACCACTCTAAATGGTTGTTAGAAATTAAAAATACTTTATATGAATGTGGATTTAATTTGATGCGGGATGATCAAATAATTGCTAAATCTGATAATATTAGTAAGAATGTCAAGAAATGTTTAAGTGATAAATTTATGTTTAACTGGAGTAATAATGTTATGAATTCTGCAAAATGTCTTTACTACAGAATATACAAATCTGATTTTTGTTTTGAGAAATATTTATCGGTGTTACCATCTGATCTTAGAATATATTTATGTAAATTCCGTTGCCTTAGTAATAAATTGCCCATTGAAACGGGCAGATTTTTAAATATTGATAGAACTGAAAGACATTATAATCTTTGTAATGCTAATGAACTTGGTGATGAGGTTCATTACTTATTCAAATGTACCTTTTTCAACAATGTAAGAGCTAAATTTTTACCTTTAAATATATGTTATAACCCAAATGTTTTAAAATTTATTTACACTTACTGGAATAGCAAAATTTTGCAAAAGTCTACTGCTGAACTCTAAAATCTAAATTTAAAGCCCCTTTTGGTTACCCCTGTGTAGCAGGAGTAGCTTCCCATGAATTACTCTTCAGACAAGAAGACAAAAACATTTTTGTTTGTCTACAGAAAACAAGTCCAATTGTAAGACCATGACAAATGTATTTCAAAGTACTATAAACACAATAGAATGTGTTTGTTTACCACTCGCGGTTTAACCACAAATAAGACTGTTTAAAACATTCCTAGTGGTTTACTGAACTTGTGAAAATGAAATCATCCCATCAATTGGTTATTGTGCTAAATTATTTTAGTTGAAATTTTACAAATTTTACAAATGAATTTTTTGTAATGTTTAACACATTCCCAACAATTGCTCATGCAAAATGCCATTTAATGGAGAAAAGAAAAGGAAAACTCTGTGCCTGGTGTTGAGTGAAATCGGAACACACCCAAAATGTAGACAATTAAAAGAAGAGATTGGGTCGAGCAGAAATTGCTGTGAACCTGATGACAAGAGAAAATGTTCTGCCAGTTACATAGAGACATACTTATGACAGGAAAACAATTATTATATCAAATCTTTAACTGTATGAACTTTGTATGTAAAACATATTTTCCCTAAAATTATTGATATGGGGGTTGGGACAAGGAACGGGACTACAAGCCGAGATCACCATTTATAGCATTATCTACCTGTCTATTAAACAGCTGCGCCATGAGTGCATGATACGTCCGTCATATTTTCAAAGAATAGAGTTCAATTACTTCTCAATGTCATATTAGCTAATGTATGAAAATCAAAAGTTAGCTTGCATCAATAGATATAAACAATTCGCCAAAGTTTTATGATATTGCAGAAAGCATTTTTAGTTATTGTGAAAAAACCTGGCAAATCCCCCTTTTTATGAATAAAACCTTATGACTTGTAAATTTGTAAAATTATAAAGGAAGCTTATATCAATAGATATAAACAATTCTTTCACAAAGTTTCACAAGAATTGCTGAAAGCATTTTTGAGATATTGTCTGAATAGTGGAAAATCCCCCTTTTTAGCTCACCTGGCCCGAATGGTCAAGTGAGCTTTTCTCATCACTTTGCGTCCGTCGTCCGTCGTCTGTCGTCGTTAACTTTTAAAAAAATCTTCTCCTCTGAAACTACTGGGCCAAATTTTACCAAACTTTTCCACAATCATCATTGGGGTATCTTGTTTAAAAAATGTGTCCAGTGACCCGGCCCACCAACCATGATGGCCGCCATGACTAAAAATACAACAAAGGGGTAAAATGTAGATTTTTGCTGATATCTCTGAAACCAAAGCATTTAGAGCAAATCTGACATGGGGTAAAATTGTTAAACAGGTCAAGTTCTATCTACACTGAAATTTTCAGATGAATTGAACAACTCGTTGTTTGGTTGCTGCCCCTGAATTGGTAATTTTAAGACAATTTTTAAGCTTTTGTTATTATCTTGAATATTATTATAGATAAAGATAAACTGTAAACAGCAATAATGAACAGCAAAGTAAGACCTAAAAATAAGTCAACATGCCCAAGATGGTCAATTGACCCCTTAAGGAGTTATTGTCCTTTATATTCACTTTTAAACAATTTTCATGAATTGTATAAATTTTTGTTAATATTTACAAAATATTTCCCAATGTAACTACCAAGTTCATTATAGATAGATATAATTGTAAGTAGCAATAATTTTCAGTAAAGAAAGATCTACAAAGACGTTACCATCACCAAAACACAATTATGCACATATACTAAGGTGAGCGACACATGCTCTTTAGAGCCTCTAGTTTTATGAATAAAACCCTGTATACTGCATACCTGCCAACTGTCACTATTTGCGGGGGAATCCCCCCATGGAGGCTTCTAAACTGAAATTTTGAAAGAGCAATTTTGTTCACAATTTTAAACAAAACAATTAATTTTACAAGGGCAATAGGCTTGTAACAAAATGAAGAAGCCTAAAAACAACATTAAAATATATATTAAGGCCCCCTTGAAGGTTTTGTAGGACTATAAAAGCAATATTGCACACAAAACCGCCATAGGCATTTTTAAAAGTTGGCAGGTAGAATTACTGGACATGTAAAATCTAGAATTTAAAAAATCAAAAAGGAGTCCATGTCAAAAGATAAACAATTCACTAAAATTATTTGCAAGTTGGTAAAAGCATTTTGATTTTTGTCCGAAAACTGGAAAATTCTCCTTTTTCAATGAATGAAACCCTATAAACTTAGAAAGGTTAAATCTAAAATTTAAAAAAACGAAAGGGAGCTTACGTCAATAAATATAAACAATTCACCAAAGTTTTATGCAAATTGATAAAAGCGTTTTTGAGTTAATGTCCCAAATGTTGATGACAGACGGACGGACAATGAAATTGAGAATGGAAATGTGTCAAAGAGACAACAACCCAACCATAGAGTAGACAAAAGCTGATGGCCAGCGATGGGTCTTCAATGCAGTATACCATAAAACATCATGTAAACAAGCGTATGAAAAGTAGCAAAATTCTGTTGTTGACTAAACAGCTGTTATTGATCTAAATGCTTTGAAAACGTGACGGGCGTATCATGTGGTCAGGACATGTATTTCTATTCTCTGAAGTTAGCCTCAACCAAATGTGATAAAACTAATACACAATGATAATTACCACAAAAACCAGATCAAGTTTGAATTTTTGTGATGTCACTTTAACTATTCTAGAGTTTAGCCTGCATGCTAAACTTTTGAGACCACAAGCCTGAAGATCATTTATTTAAAAAGTTTAGTTGGAATAGAAGAATTTTACTTGAAGTTTAGTGCAAAGACTGCGAGTTATATGTCCTTTTACATAAGGAAGAATTTCTAAATTTTTCATTTCAGTTCTCCAACTTACATGTAAGTTTTCCTAAACAAAATGTTATGACTTGTATACTCAATACTTATTGCCACAAACTCGGATCAAGTACACATTGCATCACTTTCAACATCCCTCAGTTATGTCTCATTATAACTTTATGCAAGCGAGGTCATTATATGTGTCCAATGGAATTTATTTAAATAACGAAAAAAAAACCCATTGCTTTCATGTTACACTTTGCGGTAAACATTTCCTAAAAATCGCCATATTTGGACGAAGACCGGTGATGAATTTGTTTTCTATATTCATAGCTGTAGATTTAATTTATAATTTTACTGAAGATTAAATGTATGATTTGCCCACTGTTATTTTTTCAAAAGGTTGAAAGATCAATTTATCATTCATCATTCAAAGCAGTATAAAATCAACTAGGTTAACAATGATTGATGGTTTGTATGCCGCTTTCAGCAATATTGTGATATTTCGAGACGTTTTGGATGCAATTAGATGTCATCGTCAGCTTGACATGAACAGAAAGTTGAAGCAGTCAACCTTTATATTGATATATCTAAGAAAACAAATAGCAATTGCCTCTACTAGTGCACCATTTGTTTATCAACAGATTACTGATGGACTTGGAATTGAAGGGAGGTAGAGAAAAATGTGATATTCAAAACAAAAAAGGGAATTTCTTTTTCCAAAATTAAGCAATCAATATTGTGTAGATACATGTACCAAGAAAACCATAAAAGTGTATGAAAGTACTCGATATATTCGATAAAGTCTGATAGCGTAAAATATTTGATATGAATAATTAAAAAAAAAAATTTAACAAATGATAATCTTGTTTTCCAGTCATGCAACAAAACATGATGTGGCTACAGAGCAATATATTACAATAGTTTGGATCTCAATGCTCTTTAACTTCGTACTTTATTTGGCTTTTTTATTTTACTTTTTTGGATTCGAGCGTCACTGATGAGTCTTTCGTAGACGAAACGCGCGTCTGGCGTATACATGTATATAAAATTTCGTCCTGGTATCTATGATGAGTTTATTTAAAACTGACTATGCAGCATGGGCTTTGCTCATTGTTAAAGGCTATATGGTGACTTATAGTTGTTAATTTCTGTTTCCTTTAATTTAGTCTCTTTAAAGAGTTGTCTCGTCAATAATCACACCATATCTTATTTTTAGTTCACCTGGCTCGAAGGACCAGGTGAGTTTTTCTCATTACATGTCGTTCGTCATCCGTCATCGTCGGTGTTAACTTTTTACATTTTAAACTTCTTCTAGAGAACCACTGAATGGAATGAAACCAAATATAGCATGAATGTTCCTTATGAGGTGCTGACCAAGATTTGTTACTTTTTAGCCGATCCATCATCCAAGATGGCCACCAGCAGGGGACTTAGTTTAACATAGGACCCAATGGGAAATGCATAAAAATGTCTTCTTCTAGATAACCACTGAATGGAATGAAACCAAACAGATCATGAATGTTACTTATGAGATGCTGACCAGGTGTTGTTACTTTGTCGCCAGTCAAACGTCTTCTTCTAGAGAACCACGGAATTGAATGAAACCAAACATAGCATAAATGTTCTTTCCTATTGAGGTGCTGGGCAAGTGTTGTTACTTTGTTGCCAAATTTTATCTTTTTTTTATATGATTTCAAAACCCAAGTAGAGCCAGGTGAGCGATACAGGCTTTTGAGAGCCTCTTGATTTTACTTTTTTGGATTTTGGATCCTCAATGCTCTTCATATTTGTACTTGTTTGGCTTTATAACTATTTTGATATGAGCGTTACTGATGAGTCTTATGTAGACGAAACGCACGTCTGGTGTACAAAATTCAAATCCTGGTACCCATGATAACTAATTTTAATTATCATATAGTGATAATGTTTGTTTCAATTAATTCAATCAACAAAATGTCTGGCATTTTATCATATAACAAAAAGAACCACCTAACTCCCTTTTCCCAATAAAAAAATGAACTCAAGTCTTTCTACTTAAAACTCCAAGATAGTATTACAGTCATATCTAATAAAAAAATGTTTTATCGTTTCACATTACATAGTTATCCATTATTTAATTCTTCGCTTGATTTACTTTTTATCTTATTATAATCATTGCTGTATCAACTTTGTAGAAATTAAAAATATTTCTCTGAATAAAAACTACAATATCTTAATCTTACTATGTTGCATTTAAGCCTAGTATAGTATTTGGATCAACAAATGTATGCATTATTCGACAGAGATCAGTTGTCAAAGAAAAGAGGGACGAAAGATACCAAAGGGACAGTCAAACTCATAAATCTAAAATAAACTGACAACGCCATGGCTTAAAATGAAAAAGGCAAACAAACAACAGCACACACGACACAACATAGAAAACTAAAGAATAAACAACACGAACCCCACCAAAAAACTAGGGGTGATCTCAGGTGCTCCGGAAGGGTAAGCAGATCCTGCTCCACATGCGGCATCCGTCGTGTTGCTTATGTGATAACAAATCCGGTAAAAAGTCTAATTCGGTAGGTCACATTCAGGAAAGAGAAGGGGATTGTAGTTACGACGTAAGGAACATATCCGATATCATTTGTGATACGGTTATTCCATAACGGTCAACCAACTCGTAATGGCGTCCGTAAAATTTACGAAGGGATGATTTCAACTTCACCATTTGGAACTCTTGGTTTAATAGCTCCCTTGTGAGCAGCAACCCTCTATCAAGAAAATCATGATAGGAAATGCAAGCACGGGAATATCGTATCAATTGGGAGATATATACCCCGTATGCAGGTGCTGCTGGAATGTTGCTACTTAGAAATGGAAAGTTCACAATTGGAAAGCTGAAATCATCTCTTTTGTCGTAAAGTTTTGTTTTCAACCAGTTTTCAACTAGTTTTTGTTTGTAAGTCAAGATATGAGGCCGACGTAACTGTATCTGTAGTATCCTTAATCTCTAGATCGATTGGATAGATGCGTTCCACATAGTCACCCAATTTTGAATTATTTAGTGAAAGAACATCGTCAATCGCACAATTAATAACGCAAGTTAGTAGATAGCCAAATTATTCATGAGTACCAAATAACATATACTTATATAATACAATGCTAACAAAACTTTGATTTACAGTGTATTCTTTTTGTAAATTCCATCAAGTCAAGATATCGGAACATAAGTTTTGATAGCAATGGTTTAGTATGGTTATGAAAACAATTGCGACACATACTATGTAAAAAGAAAAGGCAGATAGTTGAAAACTTGCAATTCAGTCATTCATTATAAAGTTACCAGTTTCCAACAACTTGAATGCAAAATGTAGATTTCAGTTGTCTAATCAGGGAATATATGAAAAAAGTCAACAGACAAGATCATTTGAAGGATTTTTTTTGGTAATTTTTCGTATAAAAACACATGATATTTATATTGAATTATTTTTTTTCATTGACTACATGTATGTAAGGTATCAGAATGAGTGTAGTTTATTTTCATGATATTATTTGATCATAACTAATCATTTGTTATGATAAGGATTGCAATAATAACATTTATGCCTGGAGTTTTTTTCCAAAATTAAAAAAAAAAAATCCAAAAATTCAAAAGTGACATTTTTTCAAACAAAATTTAAGAAAATAAATAAGAAATATACCCTCTG